>JAGFNQ010007814.1:639927-795179 GCA_024364735.1 Boesenbergia rotunda | reverse complement strand
AACACGCTCCACCTAACCTGTCCTGTCACTCGCGTTTTGCCCTAAAACCCACCCGCCGTCCTGAACTCTCCCGCACTTTCTCCTCGTGTGCTCCAAATCTAAACCCCTAGGGTTCTTGTCCTTCCTCCTTCGCTGCCCACTTCTTCTCTCGACGCTCGCTTAGGCTTCTCTCGCGACTCACAAGCGCCTCTCGCGACGCACCAGCGCCTCTCGCGACTCACGCTCGAAGTTGTTTGTGCGAGGTTTCTTCATCCCGGTTCAGTTTCCTTCTCCTCATCAATGGCGCCAAAGTAAACCCTACTCTCTACTTCATTTTCATTTCCTTACTCATTTATCTTGGTTTTTGGCTAATCCGTTTTTGTCTATGTTCTTTTGATTGCATTGCATTTCTCCTTTCAACCTGTGCATCATTTACCCTAACCCTAAACTCATGACTTTAACCTAACCCTAAACTCACGCATTTGTCCTACCCTAATCTCATTTGCCCTAATCTCATCTCATTTTCTAATCTAATTTTCTGATCTCTCTTGATACATTGCCTTCATTTCTTGGTCATCTTTGGTTGGTCATCAATAGGAAGAAACAAAGGGCGGATGAGACGGGTGCCGGGTCTTCTCGCCTAAACCCCCTACGGATGCCCGTTTTCCGAATGCCGCCTATCAAAAGGCATTTGGTCAACATGTATTTAAATTGATTGCCCCTAGATCACTAGACCGCCAATACTTTCATGATCATTGTTTCTCCGTGTTTCAAATCCTTGAAACCTATAAACTCGAGTCTATTATCTATTGTGAGCGAGGGGTCAACATAGGGTTGGTTTCCGAGTTCTACAACAACCTACACACCATGGATGGTGTAAATTATAAAACTCGGGTAGCCAAACAAAATTTGGATTTTAGCTATACGATTCTTTCGGATTTCCTCCAGTGTCGTCCCTCTACAAATAGCTTTGTTTTCTTTTCTACAATTCCTGAGCTTCTACCTCCGACATTTGAGGATATCTCCATTGACTCGATGTATCAGCATTTCTTTCGGCGTCCGCGTCCAGATGGCCCTTATGCCAATCTGACCACGTTTCCTGCTCTTGAGCTCTCCGCTATCGATTATGCCCTTTATAAGGTCGTAATCAACTGTCTTTTGCCTATTGTGTCTCGCGCCTTAGCGACCGTCCGACCCTCTCAGTTTTTCCTGACCTATGCTCTTCACCGGGGTCTTGATGTTAACATCCCTCTGAACATATTTCATTCCATTATCCATTTCACTCAGCCTGTGCACGGTACCGTTCATATGCCTTTTGGGCATATTATTACAGACTGGCTTGCCACTTTGGGGATTGACATCTCTCGAGGGAAGGTGGAGCCCATGACCGTCAAATACTCCCGGATTTCAGCACGTTCCTTCTCCAAATCTGGGATGACGGGCGAGTTTGGCGTCATTCGATGGATTGATGGTCGGCAGGTTGGGGAGGGACCGCGCGCACGCCCTGGACATGGGACCCGCTGCTGCAGCTGCTCCGGATGATGACGAGGAGGAGGACATTCTGGATAGGTTCCGTGCGTTTGAGGAGACCGTCGACACTCGCTTTGAGGAGATGCGGTTGGAGAGTGACATGCGTCATTTCCAGACGCAGTCACGCCTCACATCCATTGAGCGCACCCTGCTGGAGGTGCACGATATGTGTCGCTCCCGGATGCCCGGCCAGCATCCTCCTCCGCCGTCTACTGATGCTCCATCGTCGGAGGTTGGCGCCACTTCGGGAGGTTCTGGTCTTCCAGATGTTGCGGACACCCCGGCTGCTGATCCTGCTGCTGCCCTTGAGGAGTTCTTCTTTGCGCCATGATTTATGTAGTCCTGTCTTCGTTGGTTGTTTTTGGTGTTCTGTACTCAGTCTATGGATATTGTTGACTTTTGATGCTTGTATGCTATGTTCACATTTTCTGCCTTTTATGCTATTGGTTTGTGTGCATGTTGCTAGTTGTGATTTTCTATCTTGTATGGTGCTTCCATTGAGGGGGAGATCTTTTATGTTTATATGTCACTTTTGATATTTGGCAAAGGGGGAGACTTGCAGATATTTAAGTTTATATTCATGCTTATGCTCGAAAGAACTTTACTATATGCTTATTGAATTGATATCGCTGATATTATGTTGGAAGTTAGCTTAAACTTAAATAGATTGTCAAACATCAAAAAGGGGGAGATTGTAGATGCAATCATGCCCTAAATGAGAGGTTTCGATGATTGACGGTTATTTAAGTTTAAGCTAATACATTGGATCTAACATTGAGATTTAGTGTGCAGTAATGCAAGAAGTCCAAGGAATGGTCGGGGACCGAATTCTTGGCATGAAGACCCGGAGTTGAGGAAGCTCCAGGCAAGAAGTCCAAGGGATGGTCGGGGACCGAGCTCTTGGCATGAAGACCCGGAGCTGGGAGGCTCCAGGCGTGAAGTCCAGGAAACGAGAGGTTTCGCTGGCACAAGGTAATTGGATCCATTGGAAGGTCTTCAATCGACCCAGCTGTGAACTGCAGGCTTGAAGTCCAGAGTTAGGCGTATCAATCGATCCACCAAATGATTAGAAGATGACTAATCGATTGGCGAATCGATTCAGGCTGACTGTGTGGAAACAGGAGGTTCTGTAATCGATTACGGAATCGATTACCAATGATTCTGTCCGTAGACAGAACACTCGGTAATCGATCACTCAATCGATTCAGAAACCCTGAAATCGATTACTGAATCGATTACAAGCTGCTCTGTCCGCAGACAGAACGCTCGGTAATCGATCACTCAATCGATTCAGAAACCCTGTAATCGATTAGTGAATCGATTACAAGCTGTTCTGTGCGCGACAGAACGCTCGGTAATCGATCGGTTAATCGATTCAGGATGCTAATCGATCAGCCAATCGATTCGAGTTCAAATGGCGTAATCCCAGCCGTTCATCCAACATTCGTACTGCTCAACGGCTACTTGGTAATCGATTGAGGCTTCTCACCAATCGATTCAGGAAGCAAAAGAAGACCGTTATAAGCGGAAAATCAAGCTCAAACGGCATCACTGTTCCATTGCGATTTGAGCTAGGGTTTTGGTGCTTCAAGCTCTTTGTTCAAGCTCAAGTTTCCAACACCTTCATCAAGCAATCAAAGGAAGGAGAAGCAAGTCTATTGTGTAATACTTCTTTCTCTTCTTCTTCCTTGTGTTGTTCTTTGTGAAAGTTTTCAAGGGTGTTGTAAAAGGGTTTCTCCACCCTCGGGGTTGTTCCGAGAATGAGGTTTGATAGTGAAATCTACGATCGCTGGTGTGGACCCTTGGATTAGTCACCTCAAGGAGGTGGAGACCAAGTAAATACAAGTGTTAGCATTGGATTTGGTGGTGGGTAGACTTTGATTTCTGCTTGGAAGAAAAAGAATCAACTAAAGAGAGCTATTCACCCCCCCCCCCCTCTAGCTCTACCGATCCTCAACAGTTCGTTCCTCAACCCATCTCTACTTTTGTCCGCAGCTCCCGCTCGGCTAAGACTTCTGCCTGATCTTCCGGATCAGGACTTCGGTGCCTAGTCCATGACCAGGAATTATTGCCCAACCCCTGGTTAGGTCTTTGGTGCCCAGTCCACAACCAGGACTTATTGGTCGGCCCTGCAGGTTAAGACTTCATGCCTAGCTTACCTAGGACTTTCCTGCACACTTAATAGATTCATTAAATAACAACTTTAACCTTAACTTTGAACCCTTTGCCATTATCAAAACCAGGTTCGATATGGTGCTTCCGACACCAACATAGTACACACTAGTGCCTCCATCATTTTGGGATTCAATGTTACCCTAAATGGATCCACAACCCTCCTCCCAAGGCTAAAAGCATTCTCACTAGTAACAATAGATGAAGGGATTGAAAAAATATCCTTGGCAATCTTTGAAAAGACTGGAAATGTCATTGTATTCCCTTTCCACCATTCTAAAATATCGAATCTTGAGCTTCATTTCACAAAAGGATCTGGGAAGTACTTGTCACCTCATTGGTTATTTCTGCTTACTTTTGAGTTTTTCTTACTTGAGTCATTTTCTGATGATAGTTTAGTTTAACGAGATCATTCTTATACATTTCCATCAAATCTTTGTCTACATCGCCATCATCAATCCCATTGATATGATCCAAAGGTGAATTCTCTTTATATGCATGATACAATTCCATTAGATAATTCTTTAAACTGTCAACAAAGGATTATATTTTATTAGCATCCCATTTCATATCTTCCAAATGGATCCCAATCATTTGAAGTTTATAACGAGGATCTAGAATGTGACCTAGGAAAACAAGCTTGTTCACCTTCTCAAGATTACCCCAATATTTCTTGAACTTACTCGTCATTCTCTTAGCAACTTCTTGCAATAAAGGATCGGTAGTGTTAAGCATTGTCTCATCAATGACTATCCTCATTGCGACTATTTCCTCCCAAATCAAGAGTGATGTAGTTTTCTTTGTAGCACTAAGTTGCAATGTAGTATCATGAATCCTTTTGAGAAAATTTACAAAGACATGTACCTTTTCAAAGTATTCAACAAATTGAACATTCTCTGTCATCCTACCAAACACTTTCTTAAACTTGTATGCAACAAAAAACATTGTATAGGTGGAATTCCATCTCGTAGGCACATCCATTGTAACAATTGACATTTTATCCATCTTCAATAGGATAGAACACTCCCTAAATTGGTTCAACCATGCCCCAGAAGAGTGAATATTATTATTCGCTATCACGAAATGGGCAAGAAATGAACTGTGATTACCATCACTCAAGCATGTTTCTAAAACTTTATCAATGTCATATCCTTTGTGAGAGATAATCTTGGTGAAATTTATCATTCGCTTATGCAACTTTCAATCATTGTCCAAGAAATGAACTGTGATTACCATGTAATTGATATTCAGAATCGATGTCCAAGTATCGGAGGTCAAACTTACCCTTTGATCACCAATGACACGCTTTATCTTAGCCACCTCCACTGGATATAAATCTCATACAAGAGATGCAATTTTCTTTCTATTGGGAATCTTGAATCAAGGTTGAGCTTCCTTCATCATCTCTACAAATCCTTCCCATTCCACTATCCTAAACGGCATCTCATCCTTAACAACAAATGCGACAATCTTAACTTCAAGCTTTTTTGGCTAAAGATGTAAGGTGTTAAAGCATTATTCACAGACGATTGTGTTAAGATTGGTTGAGAAGAACCTGACTTCACCGCATTATGAGGATTTATTTTGCATTTCTTCACATGCCCATCAATGTCATTATTCCCATGTGTTCTGCTATGGGCAGGAACTTCAGTTTTGCAATAATTGCAAACAGCAACAATAACAATGACCTTATTTTTGTCATTTCTCCTTATAACTTTATTCGCATGTGACCATACATCTGCTATGTTTTTCCTTTTGCCTACAATATCTACTACTTCCTCATGAATGATTGGTGTTTTGGTTGGAGATAATGTTTGAGGTTGAGTGGTGGAAGGAGAGCTACCAGTTCCGTTAGATGCATCCATGTGAGGGGCCAATTAAAGTTGGAGTTGGAGGATGGTGGGAGATCAATTGGGGGTCGGGAATGTTGTTATTTTTGCCAGTCCTAGCAAAACTCACTATTAGATTCAAAGAGGATGGGGATAAGATAACAAAGCACCCCCGAGTTCTTCGCTTCTTACCATCTCATACTAATCTGGCATTGGTCTAGAATCCTTCACCGTTCGTCGGAGAAACAAATAAGCAAATGCCAAAACCCTCACGGCGCAGCGTGCATCCAAGCAAAGCCCCTTCTCTCCGAACCACGAGGACAGGTAGGATTTTCGATGAGACGTATAACGAGAAGACCAATAGCCAGGAAGAGGAGATTTTTTGACGAGTGGAGAAGACGAGGTGGAGGGAAGACCATCAGCCTTAGTTTTGTAAAGGAATGGTTGGAAGACGATCAGCCTTAGTTTTGTAAAGGAGACATATATTTAGTATTTATGGTAAAAAATTAATACTTTCCCTAAACGATAATATTTCTTAATGTTTGATTAAATATCAAAATCTTTGTCGTTATTTTTGGTTGACTTGAATCCTAGTTTTCTATGCTTTTTTATTAAAAAATCTAATTAAAAATAGTAGTAATATATTCGGGTTGGGTCGGGTCGGGTCGGGTCAGGAATCTCGTCGGCTAGAGTTTGTGTTCCCGATCTTTTTCTCGATTTTGATTGGGTCGAGAAAAATCCTGACCATTCGGGTTAGGAAAAATTCTAGCCGGGAAAATTTCGGGATGGAAACAGGTTGAGAATTTTATTATTTTTGTCAGCCCTACTAACATTCGCCTCAAACTCATGATAATACAACTAGAAGCATTGAGATTTTGTCAAACAAAAATCGGAAGTGCGAGGCAGAATGAGCCTTGGTAAATATATCAGCTATCTACAGCGAGGAAGGAACAAAAGGCAGCGTGATAGTGCCAAGTTGTAGATGATGATGAGTGAAATGATAATCAATCTCAATATGCTTCATTCTATCATGAAAAATGGTATTGTGCGCAATCTGAATAACCCTCTGATTGTCACAATAAAGAGCAGTAGGTTGTCGAAGAAAATTTTTCATATCTACAAGCAACCAACGTAACCAAACAATCTCACAAGTAGTGGTAGCCATGACACGACTCACCTTCTGTGAAAGATCTGAAAATAACATCTTACCTTTTACTTTTCCAAGAAATAAGAGAATTTCCAAGAAAAATGTAGAAGTCAATGGTCGACTTATGATCCATAGAGTCGCTTACTCAATCAGCATCAGAGTATGCACGCAACTCTAATGAGGAAGGAGAAAGCAGGAAGAGACTCTGAAACTGAGTTCCTCGAAGATACCGGAGAATGCGAAGAATAGCGGCCCAATGAACTATGGTAGGTGGAGTGACAAACTGACTAATCACATGCACAGCAAGTGCAATATCAAGACAAGTCACATTGAGATAAACCAAGCTTCCCACAACTGTACAATAGAGGTTAGGATCTGGCAAATGATAACCATCTGAAGGAGAGTACCAAGCATTAATCTCAAGGGGAGTATCAACTACTTTGTTATCAGTGAGATGTGCACGCTCAAATAGATTAGCTATATATTTTGATTGAGACAAGATATAACCTTTTGATGAAGAAGCGATCTCGATCCCCAGAAAATAGCATAGTACACCCAAGTCTTTCATAGCAAAACAACGAGCTAATTCAACCTTCAAAGACTCAATTCCATCAAAATCATCACCAGTAATTAGCATGTCATCCACGTATAAAGACAAAAGTATATGACCTGCAGCATACACTTGACAAATAAAGCCGAATTATGATTATTGAGCCGAAAATCAAGGGAGGTAATCACCGTGGAAAACTTTGTAAACCAAGCACGTGGTGCTTGTTTGAGTCCATAGGGAGCTTTGCGAAACCTACAAACTTCACCAAGTTGGTGACAACTCCAAGAGGAGGCATCATATACACATCTTCTTGAAGATTACCATTTAAGAAGGCATTCTTAATATCTATTTGAGATATTTTTCATCGACGAACAGAGACAACAATAATTAACATACAAACGGTGGTCATTTTAGCAACAGAAGCAAAAATTTCCTCATAATCATTGTCATACTCTGGAGAGTAACCTTTAGAAATAAGACGAGCTTTGTACAATTAATAGAACCATCAGATTTAGTTTTGATCTTATAGACCCAACGAGAACCAATGGTGTGTTTTCCTAATGGCAACAGTACTAAATTCCATGTATGAGTCTGATGTAACACAGTTAGTTCCTTAGCCATAGCATTACATCAAAATAGATTATAAACAACTTCTCTATAAGAGACAGGCTCAGAAAGACTATGAACAGATACATCAAAAGAAGCAAAAGAACAAGAAAAATAAGAGTAAACAAAATCTGATAGTTTAGTAGACTTACGAACACGAGTGGACTGACAATAGTGGAGAGAAGGATCATCCGCAATCTCAAAAGATAATTGGGCAGTAGCAGAAGAAGAAGTAAGTGGAGCAAATGTCTTAGGAACTAAAGTACCAGATTTGGTTGAGTTACTAGTAGGTAGTGGGTGAAACTTCCTCATTGTCAATATTGAAAGGATTAATGTAAAACAAATCTGACTTTGTCATATTATGCAAACTAGCTGGAATAAAAAATGGAATATGCTCAAGAAACAAAACATAAGGAGAGACATACAATTTTTAACTAACAGGATCAAAGCAACGATATATTTTTTAACCAATATCATAACTCAAAAAGACACAAAGCAGATTGAGGGCCTAATTTATTACACTCGATATGTGGACGAAGAAAAAAGTAATACAACCAAAAACACACAAAAAGGAATAGGCAAGAGTATGACCATAAAATTTTTCGAAAGGTAACAAGCCTGCATTGTGTCAAGTTGGAATTTTATTAATCACATAAGCAACGGTAAGAATTGCTCCCCCCCCCTAAAAGACACTAGGAACATTGACAGACAATAAAAATGAATGGATTATTTCCATTGAGCCACACCATTCTGTCCAGGAGTATATGTACATGAGGTTTGATGAATAGTACCATCAGAAGCAAGTAAACGTAAGAAATCATTCGAAGTGTATTAACCCCCCCCCCCAAATCACAACGAAAGCACTTTATAAAAATGTTGAGTTTTCACAAAAGCTCTAAAGTTATTGAAAATGGTCAGATAATCGGACCTATGTTTCAAAGATAACTCCAAGAGTAACGAGTGAAATCATCGATAAATGAAACATATTACCTTAACCCTCCTTTTGTAGGAATAATATGAGAGGGTTCCCACACATCAGAATGAATAAAATTAAATGAAGCAAAGGAACGAAAAAGACTTTTATAAAAGGGTAACACAGAAAATTTAATCAGTTTATAACCACTACAATCAGAAATATCAAAACTTTTTAAAGGTCATAATACTCTTGTAGAAGCTAAAAACTACAAATGAGATTCTAAAACATGACCTAAACAAGAATATCACAAATAAAAATCAAAAGATGAATGATTCAAACGAAAAGATGATAAATCCACACTTGAAGCTATAAAATCTGGTACTTTGAGTTGATCCAAAACATAAAGTCCTCCTTGCCGCCTTTCCCAATCAACCTTTGAGATCGCGTGTTCTGAATATAATAGTTGGATGAAGAAAAAGAGACTGGGTATCCAGACTCATATAATTGAGTAACAAAAAAAAGATTTAAAGTAAGACTCGGAATATAATAAATATCAGTAAGAGATCAATCAAACATAACAATAAAACCAACACATACTAATGGCATAGGAGTACCATCAGTCGTCACATTAGATATAAATGATCTGAGAGAAAAAGAAACAATAGATGATAAATTAGGTGACATATGATGAGAGGCACCAGAGTCTAAAACCCATAAGGTTGAAGATATACCTAAAATACCAAATGATGACAAATCTATATTGGAGAAAGCTGACATGACAGAGGGTTGTAAAGCAAAGAACTGTTGAAACTATTTAAGTATATACTGACATCACTTCAAAGTTTGTTCGGTCCACCCCAAATATAAGAGTTAACTTTCATGTCAGATCTCAATGTACATATTCCAAAAGAACGCATCAAGATTTATGGTTCTAAACATTATATGCATGCATAGATCTGCATGCACGTGGTCACCATATGAAGAAACTTGTGAAGGGTAACCAGTATCACTCTTTTGGAGATTGTAAGAAACTTAAACAAACTTAAACAAGTTACCTTCTGAATCAACTCAAGATCTTGTTGCTCCTCCTCCACAAGATTTGGATTTCCACAATTCTGACGATGAAACACAAATTCGATTTGCGAAAATTATGGATCGAATTAACAGTCCTTCAATCGAACTATCAAAATTATAAAGAAGAAAAAAAAGAAGGCTCTGATACCATGTAAACATTGAGAAAAAGAAAAAAGGAACAAAAGTAGCCATCATGATAAATCTCAAAAGTGTTTAAAAAAATAAAATACAAAGTCTTATATAGATGGGTTAAGAAACCCTAAATCCTAAATTGAAAAGAAAAAAGTCTAAAATACCCTAAAGACTATAAATAAAAAATTCTCATAAAATAAATACAATCTAACAAGCCACATGGAGTGAATCGTCGTCATCCGAGTCCGAGATAGAAGAATACGCTGGACTAACACTAATGGGCAATCACCAAGAAGAAGACGACGAAAGCACTTCGGAGGAGAGCGACGATGAAGGGGGAGCATCTAACTGTGAATCTGACATGATAAGTGAGGTACGATTCTTACCTTTTGATAAATTGCACGCTATTAATATGTTAAGTAGATCTTTATAAAAAATTAGAAAGAAATACATTGAAGTAAAGCAAAATAAATCTTAATTAGAGAATAAATTAGAAGAGTTTTATAATATTAAAATTGAAAATGCAAAATTAAAATATAAAATAGAAATGCTAGAAAAGATCATACATGTTCAAATTTCCTACAAGCTCCAAAAAAAAAAAATTAATTAGTATGGAGGACTTAATTAGTATGATAGAAATCATAGGGTCGATTGCACAAATCTTAAAAAATGATATTCCTAGAAAATTCTTAATAAATTTAGTAAGTAAAAATTTGTATTGAGTTTCAAAAATATGTTTAGTCAATTAAATGGTCTCAATTCGCATGCTAAAATTTAATTATTTTTTTGAAAAATTATTTGCATGTTTGATTTATTTTGGAAAAATTATTTTTCAAAAACTATCTGATTTTATTTTATTTTAAATTTTTCTGTGATAGACAAAAATGTTATTTTTTAGCAGAAATGTTTTCAAAAATTTTTGACTGTTATGTTATTTTTTATCAAAAAAACAAAATTTTAAAATTAAATTTTTTTGGAGACTAATTTTAAAACCCCTGATTTTTTAAGCAAATGATCATTATATTTTGAATGTTTATAAAAATTAGAAAATTATTTTACCATAGAAATCTATTTTTAGGAATTTATTTTCAAAAATAAGTATTTCTGTTAAAAAAATAATTATTTTAAAAAAAGAAAAGAAACATAGTTTTCTCATGATTTTTTTTATAGTCAGTTTATTTTGATTAAAATTGACAGACAGAATTCAACATTTTTCAAAAGTTAAACGGTAAATTACCATTAAATCCCTAATAGCCCTTTGAAGTTTGTAATCACTCCCCACACAAGTTTTTCTTTGTTTTTACTCCCTGATGGATTTGAGTATAAAAGGGGGAAATTTGAGTATATATCAGTGAAAACTGAGTATAAAAGGGTGAAACTTGAATATAAAAGAGTGAAAATTAAGTACAGGATTATTGATGTGATGGATGCAAACTGTCATACTCAGTTTTCTAACTTTTATACTCAATTTTCTTCAAATAATACTCACCAAACATCACATCAGGGACTGCATGCAAAGAAATGTTTGTGTAGAGATTGCATGCAAAGTTGACTTGGTAAGTGGGGAGTTTAGGAAAATTTACCCAAAGTTAAATATAATTTTCAAATTTATTTTGGTAAATCTGGATTTTAATTCTTAAAAATTAGTCTATTTGAAAAATAAATTTGTTTGAAGAATATACCGACTTGCATGTTGTATGTACAAACCTTGAAAAAATTTCAACTTTTTTCTGTACTTTTTCATTTTTCTTACTCTATTTTTTTATGTTATCAAAGGGGAAGTTATGATGAGGGTTAAGTTAAAGGGGAGATTGCAATATTATTACTTGTATTAAATTGTAAATTTTAAAAGTTTTAACTTGATGTTATAAATATTTTTTTTAAATCAATTGTATTGTTAGTTGATCCTAACCTTAATTCGGATTGATGCACATCAAAAAGGGACAAATTGTAAGTACCCCGAGTCAGTTTTGATGTGGTCAATAAAATTAAGTTAGCTCCTGGTTTTTTGATGTCTTGTGTTTGACTGTGCGGGGACTTAGGAACACAAGAAGTGTTAGATCGTGACAAGCAAGCTAGAGGAGGGTGAATAGCGTCTTTCGATTTTCTACCTATCACGTTAGTAAGCGCAAGCGGAAATACTAATAACAATAACAAGGAATGCTAACGCAAACTTATTTACGTGGTTTGGAGATGACGCTCCTACTCCACGGCAGTCCGTAAGGTGGACGATCCCTTGATCTTTCGGTGGATCACTCCCCGGATGCCCTCCGGCTAGCTCATGTAGCTCCTTGTGGGTGGAGAAACCTCGCCACAAATCCGGGCACACTTCTGAGCACCAAAGACTACTAATGAGCTCTAACCAAACTCATTTCGTCAGAAGTTCTCAGCCAAACCTGAGCCCCTTTAAATAAGTCTCAAGGCTGAAACTTCCGCTACCAGTCGACTGCCCCAAGGCCAATCGACTGCCCCCACTGAAATTCGACTGTTGCAAGCCCAACATTCAAATTCCCATCCACTATCAGTCGACTGCCCCCATAGCAGTCGACTGATGTTACTGTGAAGTTTACCAGTCGACTGCCAAAACCTCAGTCGACTACCCACCTAGGTTTTCCTTCCTGAGTATAATTCCCTCAGCACTCGACCCTTAGGATTTCCCCGAGTACATTCCCTCAGCACTCGTACCCTCATGACTCAGCTGACTCCTCACCAGCAGCCTCGACTGTTGCCTTCGCGCCCTCTTCATCTTTGGCTCCCGTCCCTCAGATGCGCACGCAAGCCCTCGACTTGCCTCCATGCCATCCTTCACGCATGCCTCGAAGTTCGCGCCCCTCGGCTCATTGTCCCTGCTATCCATGGTCTCTCGGGTGCACACACAAGCCCACGGCTTGCCTCCATGCCACCCTTCACCATACCTGAAGCCGTCCAACTAAGTCAAATATGTGTAACCTGCAAACCTGCACACTCACATACACATATTAAAACACAAAGGTAAACTTAACTTAAACCCTTTGCCCAAACATCAAAACACATGGTCACACCGGACCATAGGTTGACTCAACAATCTCCCCCTTTTTGATGTTTGACAATATGTTTAAGTTAGGGAAAACAAATAGCAAAACATAATGCTAACAATCATTTGAACTTACGTTGCCAAGGCTCCACCTTGGACTTACACCGCCAATGCATATGCAATGCAACCATGCATGAATCCTATCCCAAGGCATCCCTACACCTAACCTCCCCAAGTTAGGAATTTTCATCAAAACGGGCTTTTTTAAAACCTTCCCAAGGCTCCTCCTACATTGGACTTACAAAGGTTTTTTAAGAACCTCTCCAAGGTTCCCCTTACGCCACGAATGAAGCAACCATGCTCCCCCTTTACCTAAGCTCCCCCTAAACCTAGGGTTTATCTCAAAGGCGTGTTTGGTTTCCCAAATTAAACCCAACACTTCTCCCCCTTTGTCATACATCAAAAAACTCCAACAATTTCCCCCTTATTGGACCCTTTAACCCCTAAATGATCATAAACACGGTGTACTAACCTCCCATAAGGTTCCACACTTGTTTTACATCATAAAGACACTTTCCAACTGCTGAAACCCAATTCAGCCCATATCAGGGGCAGTCGACTGGCACTCTGAAAAACCAGTTTTCAACATTTTTGACCCACTTTCAGAAATGCACCAAAAATTTCACAAATCTCCAAAAAATTTTAAATTTTGTGGAGAGGTTTGTGGTACCCATACCTACTTGAGAAAAATACACTCAAAAATGTATCTATCATCATTCCCAAGATTGACACAAAACCCAAAACTACCTAAATAGTTCAATTAAACATTGACCTAAAGTCTTAGTTTCGGTTTCCCCTTGATGTCTTTGCTCATACCAACCCACAATGCATCCCTATCATTGATGTATATGTCATTTACACATCAAAAACCCATTTTCATGCAATATGACCCCAATGTCATATTTTCATGCATGAAACTCAAAACCATCGTGCCAAAACTCAAGAATTGAGACTAAAATTCGTCTCCAATTCTTTGGCACACTCCATAGTCCATCTAGACCTCTAGGAGAACACCTCCCGAGATCCATTCACCATATATCCCAAAGGCTCTTAGAGCTTCCCCTTGATCTCTTAGCCCTAGCCACCTTCCTAGGTGACTCAACAACCACTAGGCCACACCGGTGTACCTCCGCCGACTTTTAGCCTACAAACTTAACTTTCTTAATCTTAGACACCTTGTCCTTGGTTAAGTCCTTCTTTTTCCTTTTAAATGACACCCCCTTGTCATTTTTGGACTTCCCCTCCTTGCTATACTCATATGATACCCTAGCATATTTCGTCCCATTGGCATTGGAGCTCTTAGATCGGTATCCCAACCCCGATCTATCATTGTTGGGTTTTAGACCACCCAACATCATATCTAAACCCTTAGATCCAACCACGAATCTTTCTAGGGTTTTCTCCAATTTATCAAGTCTTGCCCTCAAAGCTTGATTTTCCCTTTCTAGGCTTTTAACCCTAGAATCCACGTGTCCACCTTGGGCATTCCTAGACCTACCCACCATTCTAGGCATATATCTCCCCTTCTTGGGATTTTTGCCTTGATCCTTAGGTCCAAAGGTCTTGGATTTATCATGATGCATGACCTTTCTAGGGTTTTATTCTACCTTGTTAACCTTATTCCTATCATTATACTTAAATCCATGATTATTCTTAACAAGCATATAAGAATTTGAAATTGGATTTAATTTTAAACAAGGAATTACCTTTCTTTTTACCTTTGAAGCTCCTCCTTGACTTGAGCTCCTTTGCTTTTCTTCTTTCTCCCATCTTCTCAAATGCTCCAATTTCTTGAGCTCTTCTTTTCTTGGACATTTGGTGTGATAATGCCTGAGCTCTCCACATGTGAAGCATCTAATGTGCTTCTTATCCTCTTTGCTCCATCCCTACCACTCATGTTAGTTTTCAAACTATTTGATTTGAGTTTAGGGTTTACCTCATTTTTCTTACCCAATGGACACTTGTCCTTATAGTGTCCTTTTTCATTGCACCCAAAGCAAATGATGTAATCTTTTGCCTTTGCTTTGATAGAGGTGGAAGCTTTTTCTTGCTCCGGTATTGAGGACGGTCTTTCCTCCCCCTCAATCCTTGAAATGGAGACTTCTTCTATCTCTTCCTCACTTGAAGATGTAGATAATTCAATTCTCTCCTCCTCTTCGGATGTTAAGCTTGACTCAACTTCCAATTGGTCCTTTTCCTTGGACTCTTCTTCTTCTTGTCCTTGTGTCGAATTTTCATGTAGAGCTATTATCTTCCTCCATAGCTCATATGTGTTCTTGTACTCTCCTACATTTGACACAATATACGAAGGTAATAAATTCAATACAATTCTAGTTACCTCCTTATCCGCCTTAGCTTCTTCTGTTTGACTCTTGGTCCAATACCGAGGTCGGAGGTGTTTCCCCTTCTTGTCCGTTGGAGCTTCAAATGAAACATCTAATGTCGTCCAATGATCCCAATCCATTTGGAACCATGTCTCCAACCGCTTCCTCCAATAATTGAAATCATCTCGATCGTATGGAGGTGGAATCCTAGTATCCCATCCAAGTGGACCTTCCGATTCCATCTTCCTCTAGCACTTTTTGCTCTCCCGACGGTTAGTCCGTAGATGAGCGCACCAAGCTCTGATACCACTTGTTAGATCGTGACAAGCAAGCTAGAGGGGGGTGAATAGAGTCTTTCGATTTTCTACCTATCACGTTAGCAAGCGCAAACGGAAATACTAATAACAATAACAAACAATGCTAACGCAAACCTATTTACGTGGTTCGGAGATGACGCTCCTACTCCATGGCAGTCCGTAAGGTGGACGATCCCTTGATCCTTCGGTGGATCACTCCCCGAATGCCCTCCGGCTAGCTCGTGTAGCTCCTTGTGGGTGGAGAAACCTAGCCACAAACCCGGACACACTTCTGAGCACCAAAGACTACTAATGAGCTCTAACCAAGCTCATTTCGTCAGAAGTTCTCAGCCAAACCCAAGCCCCTTTAAATAGGTCTCAAGGCTGAAACTCCTGCTACCAGTCGACTGCCCCCATTGAAATTCGACCGTTGTAAGCCCAACGTTCGAATTCCCATCCACTATCAGTCGACTGCCCCCATAGCAGTCGACTGATGTTACTGTGAGGTTTACCAGTCGACTGCCAAAACCCCAGTCTACTGCCCACCTACGTTTTCCTTCCTGAGTACAATTCCCTCATCACTCAACCCCTAGGATTTCCCCGAGTACATTCCCTCAGCACTCGTACCCTCATGATTCAGCTGACTCCTCACCAGCAGCCTCGACTGTTGCCTTCGCACCTTCTTTATCTTTGGCACCCGTCCCTCAAATGCGCACGCAAGCCCTTGGCTTGCCTCCATGCCATCTTTCACGCATGCGCTCGAAGTCCGCGCCCCTCGGCTCATCGTCCCTGCTATCCATGGTCCCTCGGGTGCACATACAAGCCCACGGTTTGCCTCCATGCCACCCTTCACCGTACCTGAAGCCGTACAGCTAAGTCAAATATGTGTAACCTGCAAACCTGCACACTCACATACACATATTAGAACACAAGGGTAAACCTAACTTAAACTCTTTTCCCAAACATCAAAACACATGGTCACTCCGGACCATAGATTGACCCAACAAGAAGTTGAGTGGAAGATGCAGTAAGTGAGAAGGATGGTAGGAGAAGGGAGTCGACCGGCTCGGTGCATTCGAGGGACAATGTGTTATGGAAGAGTATACTGGTAGAGCGAGAAGGATGCACGTGGCATATTCGAAGGACAAGAAGTCGAGAGGAAGCCTATTCCAAGAGTAAGTTGGAGTTGGATTCGGGTGAACTCAACTTTGAACGACCGGACAATCACCAAGATGAGCGAGAGTGATGGTCAAATTGAAAGTTGACCATCCAAGGTGCCTCCAATGGACTGGAGGGGGCTTGTTGGTTCGAAGTCCTAAGGCACCTTAAAAGAACAGTGGCTAAGGCACCTTTGATCAATTAAGGTGCCCAACGATGATCTGCAGCCATTGGCGAAGAGATATGTTGTGGAGTCTAGCTCAGTCGAATCGAGGTGCTCCGGATGACTCGAGGTGCCTCGTATGAATAGTAGCCGAGGCACCCCGGATAACACGAGGCACCTCCAATCTGTTAGATTAGAAAACGACTATTGTGACAAGGATAAAATTTTATCCGACTGGAGGAGTCTCCAAGTGTTTTAGGTGCCCCGAGTTGCCAAATCAACAATGGAAACTTTTGCTAGTGGGCTATAAATAATACCCTAAAGCTAGGAGTTAATGTACACACTCGGTAATCATCTTTTGCATTATTTTTGAGCTTCTAAAGTTTGTATGAGACTACACCTTCACGAAGGAGATTTTAGTTGAGTTTTCACTGTTTTCGATTAACAACCACCCTGGGTTGTAACCAAATAACCCTCTGCCTTTTATTTCTTTTATGCTTTATATTTCTATTTAATTAATTATGTCCTTACTAGTTAGTTAGCAAGAGAAGTGTCAATTCTTTATTATAGGTTATTCATCCTCTCTAGTTAGTCAACCTAATTCAACATTGATCTTGAAGAAATTTATTGAGAAGGATCGAGTGTGTGATTTTTTTTGGTTGGACTAAATGCAGAATTTAATCAGGTTCGTATTCAAATTCTTGGCACAGAAGATCTTCCATCACTGAATGAGGTTATTGCATTGATTCAGGCTGAGGAGAATCGAAGAGGCATTATGGTTGAACCAATAACATCTGAAGGATCTGCTATGGTGGCACAAGAGAATACCAATCGAAGAAAAATGAGGGATATATCTCAAAGTGCCCCTTGAGATAATCTATGATGCACTTACTTTGAAAAGCCAAGACATACCAAGGACCGTTACTAGAAATTACATGGAAACCCCACTACTTCAAGCAGAGAATGGGGCCGAGTTAGCATGGTAATAAAAAATTTCAACAAGTTTATCAAGTTTCCTCCAGAAATGACATTCCAGAAAATTCCTCCCAACAGTCTCCTAGAGAGAATTCTCTAGGTTACTTTAATCAAGTCGAGATTAAGGAGTTTTAAAGTTTATTGGGGTCATTGGAGCAACCAAATGGCTCATGTTCATTAATTAGCATTCTCAAGTCTCTTTCTCATGGATTACATGTCTCAGACGGATTTATACAAGACTTTGGATTATTAACCGAGGAGTTATGGATCACATAACACCTTCTCCTGTCCATTTTATAACATATTTGCCTTGTCCTAGAAATAGGAAAATTATTACTGCCGATGGTTCTGTTAGTACAGTGGCGGGTGTTGGTCACATTCTGGCGGGTGTTAGTAAAAGATGTACACAAGTCTATGTTCCGAAACTGTCCACAAGTCTCTTGTCTATTCACAATCAGGCATGTTTTCTCATAGTCTTATTTGCCTATTTCAAGTGATAATCTCATTTGGCGTCAACATTTTTGTCTTAGTGATCCTTCATTTACTATTTTAAAGACAATGTTTCCTTCCTGATTTAATATTGTTGAGGTTGAAGATTTTCATTATGCGGTATGCAAATTTACCAAACACAAAAGGGTTTCTTTCCAATTAGCAAAAATAGAAGTTCTTCTCTTTTTATTTAATTATACTGATATATGGAGCCCCTATAGAATTCTCAATATTATAAGAGCTTAATGGTTGTTTCTTTTATTGATGACTACATTAGAGTCTCATGGATTTTTCTTTTCAAACATAAATCTAATATGATTTCTATCTTTTGAACTTTATTGTCATGATAGATAACCAATTTGGTGTCAAAGTAAAAAAAAAAAAAAAAAAAGGGTCCGGCTTATAATGCAAAAAGATTATTTTAACCAATTTCTTTCATCATTTTTCTACAAGAAGATATAATTCATGAGTCATCTATATACATACTCAGGGGTGTATCTACAAGGGGGGTGGGGTCAGCGATCGCCCCCCTGCTGACGGCGTAAAAAATTAGAATATAAGAAATTTCGAGAAATTAAACGCATAAAAATCAAAACTTAAGGACTTTGATTGGATAACCCAACTTCTAGAGGCCTTTTTGCATATATGTTTAAAACATATAATCCTAAATCCTTACCTCTTTCTCTCATCGTACGATCCCTTCCTTCCTCCTCTTCTTCGTGAATCGTCGCACGTCGCAACCTGCAAACCCCCTTTGCCTTTGCGGTTCTTGTCCTCGCGCGAGCAAGCCAATTGTGATTCTCTTCCCCTCTCCACACGCACTGTCCTTTCTGGGTTTGACTTTTGAACTTCTTCGACCCTCCTACCTTGCAGAGGCGATCCCTCATCTCTGCTGGGGATTTCACAAAACTGAAAGTCCCTTGTGACTTAGGATGTTTGATCTTGGTTATGTAGTGTTATGGTATAAAAAAGTAGGTTGGTTCGGTATAAAACAATATGTTGATTTTAGATTTTTGCCCTACCTTTGGCCGTTTGGGTGTTTGAACTTTGAGATTTATACTTTGAATCTTGATAGTGATCGAAATCTAAGTTTTCTTTGTTTTGTTTTGCTGCTAAAATCCACAGCCAGTGATTTCTTTCCTTGGAATTTATCGCGGAGGTTGTCTGTGCCGGATCTAAATTGAAGATTGGGCCTGGGGGAGGAGGATCTTCCTGCTCAAGCTTGTAGGTAATTTTGAATGGTGATGGTGTTAACCTAACCAAACTTTTCTATTGAATTTGGATTTTGAATTTAATTTTATTAGGAAATCATTATATCTACATTGTATAGATTTTTTATAAGAATTGTGTTATTGTTAAATTGTTCACATTAAGATTAGTAAAATAATAATTTATGGTGATAATTTTTCCTATATATTATAATTTGTAGAAAATATTGAGATATTTTGCAAAGAAGTCTAGGAGTTCAATTGAATCATCTAGTATTCTTGATGGAGAGTCTACTCCTCCACCAGAAGGTCCACAGCCACCACCTCCTCCTCCGTAAATTTTATTTGAAATAAAATTGATCGTGCTCAGCTTAGATCGCGATTCGCAATCACCCCTTCGTGATCGCTCCCCCCCCCCCAACCCCCAACCCCCAACCCCCAATGCTTGAACTCCCGGATCCATTACTGTACATACTCCTCAATAGAATGAGATTAATGAGAGGAAAAATGGACACCTACTTACCACAACTCGTGCTATGCTCTTCCAAAATCAAGTTCTAAAATCATATTGGGGGGGAGTCATCCTTACTGTAACTTACATTATAAACTGACCGCCTTCCACAATTGTAGACAATCAAACTCCTATGCAAGTTCTCTCACAATTTTCCCTAATACTCAAATCACAAATAATCTCACTCCTCGAGTCTTTGGTTGTCCTGCTTACATTCATGTGTCTAGTCACAACAAAGGTAGATTAAATGATAACCAGGGCAGCAGACAAATTGAATCTGGGATGATCGGCTCGGTCTCACGAAAATTTCCCACCGATCACCAGGGTAAATCGGAAAGTGCTCGCGGTGGCCAGTCTAGACACCCAGCGTCCCAGGGTTCGCGCCCCATTTGGAGAAAAAATTCCTACAAAATGCGCCGTAGCTAGGGATCGAACCGTGGATGCCTGAATTAACGACAACAGAAGTAGATTAGATCCAAGAGCAATCAAATGTGCGTTTATCGGTTATTCTCCAACAAAAAAAAGTCACAAGTGTTATCATCCACCTACATGAAATTTTTATCTCTCTTGATGTCACTTTTGAGGAAGGTCAATCATTTTTTTTCTTTTCCTCATCTCCAAGGGGAATCCAGTTCTATTGAGGAAGGTGATTTACATTTTCTTGATCTATCCAATTTAGGGCCTTACTCATCTCAATCAAGATCACCTTCACAGGAGTGGCCCCTATAACAAGAATTATCTCCACAAGAACCTGATCCTATGCAAGTCCAAAACTCAACTCCTACTCCATAAAATGAGGTATGTACAAAACCCAATTTCTTCTCCTTTATTTTAATAACAATGTGCTCTTTTGTTATGCATTTTTAATATGGGAAATCTCTTATTATAGAAATTCCTTGATATAAAAAATCTCTTTATTTAGAAATATAATATTTTAATTTATTCTTTTCAAATTTTCAATTTATACGTATAATCAATATACAATATAATGTATATATATACCCATTGTCTATTCTATGAGTGTTGTAAGTTCATTCATGCATAACCCTAAAGAAGTTCATCTACACTATGCAAATCGAATACTATACTGTTTGAAAGCTAATCAAGGAAAAGGAATTTTATTCAAGAAAGGCGAGGGGTTAATTCTTGAAGCTTATATTGATGCAGATTATGCAGGATTCTGATTGATAGACGTTCAACAGGTTATTACACGTTCCCAGGTGGTAATATGATTATGTGGAAGAGTAAGAAATAAAATATGGTAGCTTGATCAAGTGCAAAAGCATAATTAAGAGCTATGACGCAAGGTGTATGTGAACTACTATGGTTGAAAATCATCCTTGAAGATCTCAAAATAAAATGGGAGGAGTCTATGAGATTATATTGTGACAATTAGTCAGCCATCAATATTAATCATTATCCAGTACAATATGACAAGACAAAGTACATCGAGATCGATAAACACTTCATAAAGGAGAAGTTAGATAATAGTTAATTGTACTCCCTACGTGTCTAAAAAAGCAAACTTGCAGATGTGTTTATAAAGGGACTTAATGGATACGACTTTTCAACGATTATATCCCAGCTGAGAATAGATGATATCTACTTGCTAGTTTGGGAGAGAGTCTTGGATAGATTAATTATTTTAGAATAATTGATAATGAAAATCTTTTAATATGGAAAATCTTTTATTATCAAAATTCTTTGATATGAAATAGAAATATAATATTTATTTTAATTTAGTTTTTTTATTTTTAATTTATATATATATATATATATATAATTTTATTTACAAGTCATGACACGTATTCATGTAATCTCATCCATGAATATAGTGCATCTATGAGCTAAAACTTTCATCCAATCATATTGGACCAAATTTTTATTAGATATTAATTTTTCATTCACTCAAGAAATTAATTTATGATAATTTATTCGTGAAATAGTAATCTTATTTTTATTTAATTTATTGATTATTAAAATCTTATATATATATATATATATATATATATATATATATATATATATAATTTGAAAATAAAAATAATTGAATGATTCAAAGTCATCAGGTCCTTGGCTCAATAATTTTCCAGTCACATATTTGGAGATATTTGATCAGTGGCTTAGGATCAAGTGTCGTTTTATATATGTCATAATCAAATAAATTAAATAAATTATAAATAAAAGCATAATTGACTGAATTTGAATCATGAAGGGTGGAATGGGTCACCATAATGCCGGATGGACCCCAAATGCTGCATTTTTTGACCAAGAGATAAGCTGAAATAAATAACAACCGAATTAAATAAAATGTTATGGAAATGACTTCCTTAGATCTCTTTTTAATTTTATTTGTTTGAACGGAGAAAATGAACTGGTTGATCAGAAAAATTGATCAACCAAATAAAACAATAGAGAGAGAGATAGCTTTCTCATTTATTTATTCAACCAATTAAATTGAGAACTGAAATTCAAAGATAAGTAGGTTCTGATTGAATTGCAAGTGAAGGGTTGCTCATGAAAGAGATCACTTCCATGGACCCAGCTTTTCTTGCAAAAGGAGTTACTAATCTATTTTTCAAGATGACAATGATGGAGTAGACTTGCCGCCGAGAAGAAGAAAAAGATGGTCGTTGATAGGAAGGGAAACATATTTTTTGAAACAAAATAAAAAATGAAAAACAAATGAAAACAAAAGAACTAGGAATTCATCATCCGTTGTGCTTGAATTAAGATGATAGCAAAGTCAATAATGACGAAAATAATAGATTTGTTATATATATCTTCATCGATGTGACATTATCTTAGATGGCAGCAAGATTAAACGATTCAGGAAAGAATGATGTTTCGTTCCTCAAATGATTCATATCATCGACTCCGTAATAAAATATTAAAAATAATAATTTACAGTGTGAAATTCAACGTATATGATCCCGGTCTTGCCTACGGGTAAGGGCGTAGGCCGGGCCCATCGGCCAGCCTGGCGCCACGAGGGCCTGGTAGACAGGTCAACCGCCATAGGGCCCCGCGTCCAGGGACCCTTTCTAAGGGAAGACGGGAGGGTGAGTCCGTCAGATCCTCCGAGAGGAAGGCTGGGTCACTCCCTCACTAGTCGGTTGACTCTGCAAAAAGTCTAGTCACACACACTAACTCACCTCGACCCAGAGCAAAGTTCTAGCGCCGTCGGCAAGGTCAAGTCTCAAGGCAACTCCCGGCCCCGGGCGTACCCTGCGCTCTCCTTCCACTTCCTGCCAGGCAGACGCGTGGCTATCCACGCTCCCTGGTCCTTACCCAACTTGGTCCCCGGCACCTGGACCTACCAATCGGCGCTCGGGGTACGGGCCGTCTCGCCCAGACACCACTTCACATCCTTACTTCCAGGGTACGGTCCTGCTAGCGGGTTCCTCACGCCTTGCCTGTCCCTGACATCTCCACGTGGTCATTCCGTGCATCCAGTACTCTTGTACTGCGCTTCCAGTACCCCCCGTACTGCGCATCCAGTACTTACGTACTGTCGGAGCACCCCGCGCCATGTCGCGCCTCTTCTCTGTGCTCCGCACAGGCTGACAGTCATCACACCCCGGTCCCATCTGCGCGGACTTGGGTTGTCAGCCCCCCCCCCCGGTCATAAAAGCTCGACACTCCTCTTATCGCAGGTACGCGCGTGCGAGTTCTCGCATCCCTTGCCCCATCTCCATTCAGTTTCCGCTCATCTATACTCGGGGCTGACTTGACCGTCGGAGTGCCTGACCGGGGATTCCCCCGGCGGGTTTGCTGACGATCCCTGTTTTGCAGGAGTGAGGCGAGGCGCGATCGGCTAACGGCCACCTCATCGGCTCGTGGCTTCCGGGAGGCCCGTCCGGCCCGTTGGACTGCCACCCCACTTCGCGACAGGATCAAAAATGGCGCTAGAAGGAGGGACACCAGCAGCCTGATCGGAAGTGGAAATGGGAGATCCATATGGGTTCTGACGGATAGCGTTCCCTGAGAATGCGAGTTTTCCCTCATTCGATCGCAGAAGAGCCCTTCCCGCCCCAGGGGTTTTATAACGGACCCCCGCAGGGTATTTCTCGATTTTACCTTCTTGCTAGCAAAGTGGAACAGGACCGTTGGGGCAAAGGAAAGGGGGCCGGTTATGTTTCCGTCGCGTCTGACATTTGGACTTCTGGATGTGTCCCATATATTTTATGCGTCTATATAGTTTGGTCTTCTTGAACATGGATATATTCTATGTGGCTGGGGATATGGATGCATTCTATACACTCGTCGCGTGTCTGAAAATCGAATCTTCGGGAATATATCATCTACTCGATGCGCCCTTCAGGGATGACTTTTTCTGGAAGAACAGTCGTTGTTGCATTACCCTCGGCGAGGCTCTCAGGAGGCGCGTGGCGGCCCACGCTCCCTGGGATGCCCTCGACCGGGAAGCCTCGGCGAGACTCTCAGGAGGCGCGTGGCGGCCCACGCTCCCTGGGATGCCCTCGACCGGGAAGCCTCGGCGAGACTCTCAGGCGGCGCGTGGCGGTCCATGCTCCCTAGGATGCCCTCGACAGGGAAGCCTCGGCGAGGCTCTCAGGAGGCGCGTGGCGGTCCACGCTCCCTGGGATGCCCTCGACCGGGAAGCCTCGGCGAGGCTCTCAGGCGGCGCGTGACGGCCCACGCTCCCTGGGATGCCCTCGCCCGGGAAGCCTCGGCGAGGCTCTCAGGCGGCGCGTGGCGGTCCCACGCTCCCTGGGATGCCCTCGACCGGGGAAGGCTCGGCGAGGTTTCTCAGGCGGCGCGTGGCGGCCCACGNATAATCAATAATCATCCACCTAAACTAAAATCGGTGTCAATACCAAAACAACAATCAGGGCCGACTGCATCAATAACGGGGCCCTAAATAAATCGGGTGCACGCAAAATAGATAGGCCGAGGGCTCGCCTGGCGAATCAAGCAAGAAGGGTACCTAAAATTATCGCGGGACAGCTCCCGCTAAACCCTTGGCTCGAGCCCCGAGCGGACGCGTGGCGGCCCACGCTCCCCGGGTCCCACTCGGCCAAGAGGCAATACCTCCCGCGGGACAGCTCCCGCTAAACCCTTGGCTCGAGCCCCGAGCGGACACGTGGCGGCCCACGCTCCCCGAGTCCCACTCGGCCGAGAGCCAATACCTCCCGTGGGCCAGCTCCCGCTAAACCCTTGGTTCGGGCCTCGAGCGGACGCGTGGCGGCCCACGCTCCCCGGGCCCCACTCGGCCAAGAGGTCAGGACTCCCGCAGGCCATTTACCTCTAGGCCCCTCCACCGCAAGTTCTGATTGAAGGATCGGGTCCTCACGCTGAGACACCAGCCCAGGTCCGGAGCACCTTCCCCAAAAGATCGGAGACCCTTACAGACAAACAATAGAAAGGGAGGGACGGCCGTCCCGCAAAGCAGGGTCGCACCCATCAATAAGGGCAGCGCGTGGTTCACTCATGTGCCCCCCGGGTCGAAAGGAAACACTACTCAAGCAAGTAGGAAAGGAAAGTGTCACAGTCAAAGGCTCAAGCGCCTTACAAAAACCAGGGCTGGAAGCCCCTCGCATACAAGGAAACAGAAGACATAGAAACACCAGCTTCACTTGAAAGGTTGGTTGGCCACAGAGGGCAGGCCCTTGCACAAATCAGGGAGCGAGACTGCATCGGGAGAGAAATCTGGGGATAAAAGCCCACCGAACCTGAGCTGGCGAATTATGTTGAGGCCATACTGCTCCATCACATCCAGGAACCGTCGGGCAATCTCGGCAGCATGTGCCGGATAGTTTAAACACGCCAAGCGGTGGTCCTCTAACCGACCCGCCTCAGCCTCCCGGTAGGCACACAGCTCCGCTAGCTCAATCCGAAGGGCATCCCAGGACGCCTGCTGCTCACGAAGCTCCCCCAGTTCGACCTGGGCTGCGTCCCAAGTCGGACGGAGGCCCCGCAGATCCTGAAGTTGGTTCCTGAGCGAGTCGGTCTCTCGCTTATCAGCCGCCAGCTGCGTCCGAAGGGACAAAATCTCCTCGTTGGCCCAGGGGAGGTATGGCTTGGCCCTCAGGAGTTCTGTTTGCAACTCACCCTTGCACTTGCGATCGTGAAGGTGAGCCTGTTCGACTTGTATCACCCGCTCTTGTGCACGGACTACCTCAGCATCGGCAGCGGCGATCTGAGCTTTAGCAATCTCCAGCTCCTCCTGGGCCTGACGCAGCATGTCCTGAAGGCCAATAGCCTCCGCCCTTAGGCTATTCAATGAATCGTCACCCGAGGACAGCTGGGCATGGCGGAGCCGAGCCTCAAGATCCTCCACACGCCTCTCGGCGCGACACTGGGCCTTGGCATGAGTTAGCATAGCTACACTCATGCTATAGCTCTGAGCCCAAGACTGCAAAAGACAGACCTGTCAGCCAAAAGGAAGAAAGACGCGCCCGCCCAGCTAACGGACACATACCTGGGTAGCCAGGGCCATGAAGTCATCTGCCCCAACAGCAGGGGTCACAGAGCTACTCGCGCGCAGGCCGTCCAGGAACCTGTCCGAGATTGGGTCGTATAACCGGACATCCCTCGACCGCATGGGGGGCAGAATCGCTCGGCAGGGTCATGCTCAGACGCCAGTCAGATAGTGAGGGCGACAACATGTGCAGTAGGCCTTCGCTGATAGGACCTTCCTGGCCAGGCGGGGAGGCATCCCTCGGGGGTACCATAGTCGAGGCCATTGGTAGCACCGCGGAAGAAAGTGGCGGCGGCAGCGCCGGAAGGATGGCAGTCGACGATTCACCCCTCTATCTTTTGCAAGGCCGACTAGGAGAGGCCCCCAGGGGGTCAGCCGGGGCGGAGGCAGAGCCAACGCCCCCAAGTCGTCTCAGGGAACGACTCAGAGGGCGGGTATCCTCCGAGCCAGATGGTGGAGTCTTCCCCCCCCCCCCCCCCCCCCCCCCCGTCGGCAGAAGAAGCAGGAGAAGGAGAGCCGGACAGAGACGCTTCCTGTTTGGCCAGCAAGGCTAAGCGTCGCCCTTGCGCAGCTCGCCACTCCACAGCCTGCGCCCGTTGCTCCCTTATCACCGCTCAGAGGCGCTCCTCCATTTCCTCAGCATGTCCCAACCCAAAACCCCGCTCGGGAGCAGCCGTGCACATCATCTCAGCTGGTCGGGAAGGAAAAGTCAAGAAACGGCCAGGGTTAAATGACAGGGAAAAACCACTTACTTAAAGAAGCCGGACGAACGAAGGGCGCTGGACTCAAGCCAAACGTAGACAGGATATTCTCGGCCAAAAGTGGCCCGATTGGGAAGTGTTTGTCCCTGAATGCTAAGAGGGCGTACTCGAAGGGAGAGAACTTTTTGGGATCCGTGTGATGAGGAGGCATTTGGGAAAAATCCGGCCGAAAATTAGACGGCCAGGTCGGGAAGATCGCGGGGCGGATAAAGAAGAACCTCTCCTTCCAACCCCTGCTGGCAGAAGGGAGAGAGGAAAGGAAGGAAGTCCCAGAGCGAGCTTGGAAAACAAACTCGCCATATTCTTGTTTCTTTAGGTAGAAAAAGTGGTGGAAAAGTTCAGTGTGGGAGGAGCAGCGGTATAACAAGAAGAGGATGGCAGACCCGCAAAAGAGACGGATGGAGTTGGGGGTCAATTGGGACAAGTTTATATGGAGGTAACGGCACACGGAGGCAATGAAGGGATGAATGGGAAAGTGCAGGCCCGCCCGTAGGTGGTCCCACGAAACAGTAATATAGTACCTCGGCGGGGTGCTGGCTGATCCGAAGAAGAAGGCAGCCGAAGGTCATGATCAGGCGGAATATGAAACTCCGCCCTGATGGCCTCAAGGTCGTCACGGGTCAGAGTGGACCTCGCCGTGACGTACCAAGGATGGGGATTGCGAGGCGAAGAAGCCATGGAAGCACGGAGAAGGCAGGAGAATCGGGAAAAGGAACAATAAGCACTGAGCGGAAACCGTAACCCTAGCCAGAAGGAAGAAGACAACACGCCGGAGTGAGAAACGAACCGACTGTACGCGGTTATGTAGGAGGGCAAGACCACCTGGGGGTGGGCCGCGGCAAAAACGACAGACAGCAATGGCCGCAGGAGCAGGCGCAGTGGGGCCCAAGAAGCGGAGCGCCTTGCGCCCAACCACGTTCCTCGGAGAACGAGGAAACTACCTCGGTGATTGGAGAAGGAAGGGGGACAAGACACGTGGAACCCTCCCCAGTGGTGAGTAGCAGTGGCGAGAAGTTCTCGGGCGTTTGGGGATCCGGAACCGTCAGTAATAAACAGGAAAAAGGCGTGGTTTCATCAGCCGACCGGGATCCCCAGACCTCGACAAATCCACAGAAAAGTCCCCTGACGAAACCCAGATCCCCTCGACGCGCCAGGCTTTCGCGAAATAAAGACAGTCCAGTCAGTCGGACTCGCCGCCTCCTTCGACTAGACTCGAGGGGGACGCTTATGATCCCGGCCTTGCCTACGGGTAAGGGCGTAGGCCGGGCCCATCGGCCAGCCTGGCGCCACGAGGGCCTGGTAGACAGGTCAACCGCCATATCAGCGAATAGGGCCCCGCATCCAGGGACCCTTTCTAAGGGAAGAAGGGGGGAGTCCGTCAGATCCTCCGAGAGGACGGCTGGGCCACTCCCTCACTAGTCGGTTGACTCTGCAAAAAGCCTAGTCACACACACTAACTCACCTCGACCCAGAGCAGAGTTTTAGCGCCATCGGCAAGGTCAAGTCTCGAGGCAACCCCCGGCCCAGGGCGTACCCTGCGCTCTCCTTCCACTCCCTACCAGGCAGACGCGTGGCTATCCACGCTCCCTGGTCCTTACCCGACTTGGTCCCCGGC
The DNA here is from genome assembly GCA_024364735.1 of Boesenbergia rotunda. Classification (NCBI taxonomy): domain Eukaryota; kingdom Viridiplantae; phylum Streptophyta; class Magnoliopsida; order Zingiberales; family Zingiberaceae; genus Boesenbergia; species Boesenbergia rotunda. The sequence continues at coordinate 766,229 of JAGFNQ010007814.1, read as the reverse complement.
ACCCGGACCTACCAGTCGGCGCTCGGGGTACGGGCCGTCCCGCCCAGACACCCCCTCGCATCCTTACTTCCAGGGTACGGTCCTGCTAGCGGGTTCCTCACGCCTTGCCTGTCTCTGACATCTCCACGCGGCCATTCCGCGCATCCAGTACTCTTGTACTGCGCTTCCAGTACCCCCGTACTGCGCACCCAGTACTTACGTACTGCCGGAGCACCCCGCGCCATGTCGCGCCTCTCCTCTGTGCTCCGCACGGGCTGACAGTCATCACACCCTTGTCCCATCTGCACGGACTTGGGTTGTCAGCCCCCCCGGTCATAAAAGCTCGACACTCCTCCTATCGCAGGGAGGCGCGCGCGAGTTCTCGCATCCCTGGCCCCATCTCCATTCAGTTTCTGCTCATCTATACTCGGGGTTGACTTGATCGTCGGAGTGCTTGACCGGGGATTCCCCCGGCGGGTTTGCTGACGGTTCCTGTTTTGCAGGAACGAGGCGAGGCGCGATCGACGAACGGCTACCTCATCGGCTCGTGGCTCCCAGGAGGCTCGTCCGGCCCGTTGGACCGCCACTCCACTTCGCAACAGGATCAATGGTGTTTTCGTTTTACAATACCAACACATGAACCAAAACCTCGTACTAGCGTGAGTGCCAAAGTCTTTTGCCACACGAGTGTGTGTGTCAAGGCCTTCAGTTGTCGCATCCCTGCACAAGCATCCATGGGCATGTGCTAAGGCTTCTGTCTGTCGTGTGCCGGCGCCAATGCCGAATGTTGAAGTTAGTTGCCATGTACAAGCACACACAAATGTTAGCAAACACGCAAGTGTGCGTGCACTGAGGCTTCAGCTGCCACATGATCCAAGTTAGCATTTGGGTGGTTGCGTCCATTGATCCGAAAAATTTGTTTACAGAGGTCTGCTCACGAAGTAAAACTAATTTCCAACAATGACTGTTTATTTTTGCAGCTGATGCATATAAACCACAGTGACTCAGAATTTCTGAAAAATGATCTTCTGTTATCATAATGTCATTGGAAGATAGACTTATACAATTGTTTGAGGTCTCTCATCTTTTGAGAGCAATTCGTTGTTTTTTTTTTGTGCTTCGTAATTATGGAAAACAGGCTTCTGAATTATGTAGCTAGATATCACAAATTGTTTCGTTTTTTGGTTCAAACTTTGATAACGACTTTTCATTCGATCCAAATAAAATGAAGTATTTCGAATATTCAACTTATAGGAGAGACAAGATATTATCTGCTTCTAATGGTACAACCTGGGAAGGACCTGGAGCAAGCAGTAAGGAGAATGCTGCAGGAAATTAACTTGTAGTTCAAAGGCAGTTGCAAGTGTTGGGATTTTATTTTATTTTTATAACTAATAAAATGAAGTAGCAGGGCGGAGGCGTATGATCTATTTTAGTTAGTAGGTTGTTAGATTGTTGTAGAATTATTTTTTTATTTTAAATGAATAAAAGTTAGAGAATTAATGATGAGTAAGTCACGCTGTATCGAATAAAATAACGATTATCCTGTAGGATTTTCAGTTAATCTACGCATGCATACGAAAAATTATCTTCTAAAACTTATTGATTAGAAGAAAAATATCAAGAAATAGAAAATAAATGATACTACGAAAATATTATTAATAAAAAACTTATCCTTTGCATCAACTAACAAGACGCTTATATAGACATGAAAACAATACAAATATAATCTAAAGCCGATGCAAAGAGAAGAAGAGAGACAAGAGAAAGAAGAAAATAAACGACGATTAGATAATTGTATTCATAAAACTTAGGATTTACATATGAAAAGGAAATATATATAGACAAATAATAATAAATTAAAAGACTAATTCTATCCTAGACAAATTCTATCCTATATAAATAATTTTTTATTATATATTAACATCCCCTCTCAAACTCACGATGCATTAACAGAAAACATCGAGAGTTTGTTAACTAGAAACTAAAAATGTGGAGTGGAATGTGCCTTGGTGAGCAAGTTTGCAATTTGCATGAAATATGAGATAAATGACAAAGTAATAGTGTCATTCTGATAGTGATGTCGAGTAAGATGACAATCAATCTCGATATGCTTGGTGCGTTCATGAAAAATAGAATTATGAGCAATTTGAATGATACTAGAGTTGTCACAATGCATAGAAGTAGGGTTCGAGAGAAAAACACCCGCATCACTAATTAACCAACGTAACCAAACAATTTCAGTAGTAGTAGAGGTCATAGCATGATATTTTACTTCGGTAGAAGAACGAGAGACAATATTTTACTTTTTACTCTTCAAGATATAAGAGAATCTTCCAAGAAAATACAAAATCATATGGTAGACTTACAATCTATAGAATCACCACCCCAATCTGTATCTGAATAGACACGCAACTCTAATGTAGAAGTGGAAGGATAAATAAGACTATGAAACTGGGTACCTCGAAGATATTGAAGGATGCGAAGCACAACTCCCCAATGTACTGAAGTGGGAGAAGCAACAAACTAGCTGACAATGTGTACAACATAAGCAATGTCAAGTCTAGTGATGGTTAGATACACAAGACTACCAACTAAAGTATAATATAAAGAAGGATCTGGCAAGGGAACACCATCAATTAAAGAGTACCGAGTATTAATCTCAAGCAGAGTATTCACAATATGACTGTTAGATAGATGAGCTTGCTCTAGAATGTCACCAATATAGTTGGATTGTGAGAGAAGATAACCACGAGGAGAATAAACTACTTCAAGTCCCAAAAAAATAACGCAAAAGACCATAATTTTTCATTTCAAACTCACGAGCAAATGTAGTTTCAATTCTTCTATTCCACTTATATCATCCCCTGTAATAATCATATCATCAACATAAAGAGAGAGTAACGTGCGACCAAATGAAGTAGAATGAATAAAAAGAGTAGAGTCATGCTGACTAGAAAGAAAGCTAAGAGATCCAATAACAATAGAGAACTTGTCAAACCAAGCTCAAGGAGCTTGTTTAAGGCCATAAAGAGTCTTTTTTAGTCTGCAAACTTCACCAAGATTGTGAGTGACACCTAGTGGAGGCATCATGTAGACTTCTTTTTGAAGATCTCCATTTAAAAAAGCATCTTTAACATTCATTTGAAAAACAGACCACTGATGAATAGATGCAAATGCAATGAGAGTATATATAGTAACAAGCTTGGTGGAAACTGGAACAAAGGTTTCCTTATAATCCATGTCATATTATTGGGAAAATCCTTTAGCAACCAAATGAGATTTATACTGCTCAACTGACTTATCAGATTTAGTTTTGATCTTATATACCCATTGAGAACAATCGTACGTTTCCCTAAAGGAAGAGAACAAGATCCCAAGTACCTGTTTGATGGTCAAGAGAAGCTTATTTATAAGAGAAGACTCAGACAATTGGTGAATAGAAGTCCAAAAAAGAAGAAAAAGAACTATAATAAGTAGAATATGCAAAATCAGGCAATTGAATAGACTTACGAGATCGTTGAAGGTAACGAGGAGGAGAATCCGCTATCACAGGAGCATTATGGGAAGCAATAGGAGTAGGGGGATCATCGGGAAGCTGATGACCAAAATCTGTATGAGTATCAATTGTTGGATCGGAGTAAATCGATAGAGGGTGGGGGTGAATATCGATCGAAAATTTTCGGATAATTAGAGAAATTACGTAGCGGAAAAGAGTAAAACAAAATTGATAACACAGTTTGTTTTAATTGGTTCGAAGTCGCGGTCGGCTCCTACTCCAAGGCCCACGGTTCATTACCGTTTACGATGGGCAATTCTATATTTGAAGGGCGTTTACAATTTTGAGTACATATATAGAATTAAAAAGAAGTCACAACACTTAGGAAATTTAAACCTTTACCGACGACCGCAGTGGATGGAATTTCGGAGCAACAGGTCATCGTCGGCGCTTGAATCGTGAGTGCAAAGCATGCCGGAGCGTAGTGTTTGAGCGAAAGTGTTGAGAGCGAATTGAGCGAGTTGTTTTGAAGCCTTGGGGGTGAACCCCCTTTTATAGTCGACTCCTGGGCGCCTGTGTTGAAGGGGGCGCCTACACGTGGCCTCTCCTGCGCGAACTCCAATCCGCAGGCTCGGTCAGCGCTTATCCCCTTCATTGAGGTGCCTGAGCTGACTAGGGCGCTTGTATGGACACAGGTGCCTAGCTTGACTTGGTCCAAAGGCTTTCGTGGCAGTTTGCTTCGATGGTCTTGGTTTGGCCTTGCACTGGGGCACCTGTATCCTTACAGACGCCTAGCCCAATGAAGCGCCTCCTTCCAATGAGACGCCTGAGCTACAGAAACCCAGTCCGTTCGTTTTCTGCAACCATGGTTAGTTCCAAAACACAAGAAACAAACATACAATATATGTTAGACATTATTTACAGCCTAAGTTGTCTTGGTTCTGACTTTGGGTCTCCCAAATGGAACCCTAGGTCAAACCGATGCCTAATGTTCCCTCTTACGGGGAACGCGCCCTCACCTACTCCTCTCGGGAGAATTTACCCTTTTTGCCAACCGACTCCTCCGGTTGGACTTTTGCCCAACTTTACTCACCAGGTCTTCGTGCCCAATCCACGATCAGGTCTTCATGCCCAGCTTCACTCACCAGGTATTCGGTGCCCAGTCCTCGACCAGGTCTTAGTGTCCAGCTTCACTCACCAGGTCTTAGTGCCCAACTTCACTCACCAGGCCTTATTGCCCAGCTTTAGGTCAGGACTTAGTTGCCCAGCCCGCGGCCAGGACTTAGTGCCCAATTCAATGAACCAGGACTTAGTGCCTAGTGTACCTAGGACTTTCCTGCACACTTAATCAGCTTGTTAGATCACAACCAAATCTTAACTTCTGAACCCTTTGCCATTATCAAAACAAAGGTTTGACTTTGGTGCTTCCGGCACCAACAATCTCCCCCTTTTTGATTTATGGCAACACGGTTCAAAAAGTTAAGTTAAGAGCATATTATAGTAATCTAACAACAGAATTTTATCTCCCCCTGAATTTCACATTCTCCCCCTGAAAATTTCAATATCATGTGGGTTTTGTAAACTTTCTAAGTGCTAAGTGTTTTTCAAGTTTTTAGCAAAAAACTTAAGTTTTTGACTAAGTATTTTTCGAAAATAAAGCAATTGTACTTAAGAGCACTTAGGCAATTTTTGAAAAGGTTTTGTAAGCCTAATTTTTGTTTCAGTATTTTGAAAATTTACTTAGGCAAAACAAGTTTTGAAAACTGATTTTCCTTGCAAAGTTTTAATTTTGAGATTTTGGAAAAAATTTCCCAACTTAGAAAATTTGCTTAAAAACATTTTCACAAAAGGAATTTGTTTAAAAAAATTACTTAGCACATTTGCCAACAAATTTTTGAAAAATAGTTTAGCTCAGGCAAATTTGTTTACTAAGAAAAAACTTCTTTAGAATTGTTTTTCAAAATACACTTAGAAATTTTGAAGCCTTTTCGAAGTATTTTAAGAGCACTTAGAACTACTTTAAAAGTTTGAAGTACTTTACAAATACTTAGAAGAATTTTAGAAACCTTTTTAAGTACTTAAAAAAATTTAGAATAAATTTGAAATACTCAAAATAGTTTAAAAACATTTTTAAGTACTTAAAGAACTTTGAAGTATTTAACCACTGAAACGTACTTGAAAACTTAGCACTTAGAACTTTCTACTTTACTTTTTGAAAAAGAGATAGAAAATTTTGAAAAATTTGGAAATTTGAAAAAAAAATTCCCTCTTTCTTGTTTCTCTCCCCCTTTGCCATATATCAAAAAAATAACTAATTACAGCAAGTAAATTAGAGCTAGTAAGAAATTGAAATTCTGTATTGAACCAACTCTAAAAAAACTGGACCAAACCAAATTAAACCAATCTTGTTCGGGTCCTGTCTAACCATGTTAGCTACTTACTAACTGTCATAAACAGTAGCTTTCGCTAGGGTTAGTCAAGTTAAGTGATTTGATCAAGTTAGATTTTCTAAGCTTGACACTTAACCTGATTGTTGTTCAACTTGTATTTATTGCCCCAATTACTGCAGATGCACTGACTTAAAGCATCTTGAATCAAGGCATAGACCTAAGCATCTCAACCCAGTCTAGGTTATCAATCAAAAGTACCCTAAGGTGCTTGTGAGATGCTGGCTTCTAGATCTATAGGTGCATGCAGTTCTAGGGTTAGGGCCTAAGCTAAGTCCATTTGGAAAAACCCTAGTTTTGAAGGGGGTAGTTTTTGAAAAAAGCCTAAGTCGGAAAATCTTTTTAAATTTCAAAAACTTGATAAATAAAATGATAAATTTGCAAATTTAAAAAAATTAAGACAAAATAGGAAATGTTTTTAGAAACAATATAAATCAGTCCTACTCTACTAAGCACAACTCTAACTGCCTTCTTAGTGAGCTAAACTCAGACTCAGGTAAGGGTTTGGTAAAGATATCAGCTAAGTTGGATTTTGAGTCCACATGTTTGAGTACTATTTCACCCCTGGCTACATGATCCCTTACAAAATGATGTTTTACTTCTATATATTTTGTTCGGGAATGTTGAATTGGGTTTTTAGTCAAGTTGATTGAACTAATGTTATCAATATAGACTTGGGTTTGGGTGTAGTCAAGCTGGAAGTCCTTAAGAGTGTGCATCATCCACAAAAGTTGTGCTACACATTCTCCTAGAGCAACATATTCTGCTTCTGTTGTGGGCAATGCTACGTTGTGTTGCTTTCTGCTACACCAGCTGTCTAGGCTATGTCCTAATAGTTGACAACTTCCACTTGTACTTTTTCTATCTAATTTGCACCTAGCATAGTCAGAGTCAGAATATCCTGACAATTCAAAAGAGGAAGTCCTAGGATACCAAATCCCTACATTTAGGGTACCCTTAATGTACCTAAGTTCTCGTTTTATAGCTGCTAAGTGGGATTCCTTAGCACAAGTTTGGTACCTAGCACACATTCCTACAGAAAATAGGATATCAGGTCTGCTAGTTGTTAAGTAAAGTAGACTCTCAATCATACTTCGGTATAGTTTAAGATCAACATGCTTACCTTCTGGGTCACTATCAATTTTGACATTTGTGGTCATAGGGGTACTTATGCTTTTGGAGTTATCCATTTTAAATTTCTTTATTAATTCTTTAGCATACTTGGATTGGTGAACATAATTACCGTCTCTAGTCTGTTTAATTTGTAATCCTAAGAAGAAGTTGAGCTCACCTACCAAGCTCATTTCGAATTCACTTTCCATTATTTTTACAAACTCTTTTAGGAAGTTAGAGTTGGTGGATCCAAAAATTATATCATCGACATATATTTGGGCAATGAAAATATCGTTTTCTAAGATTTTAACAAAAAGGGTGGAGTCAATTTGACCTTGGTTAAATTCTTTAGAAATTAGATAAGTTGATAAGCGTTCATACCATGCCCTAGGTGCTTGTTTCAACCCATAAAGTGTTTTTCTAAGTTTAAAGACATACTCAGGTTTTTCTATGTCCTCAAATCGTGGGGGTTGTCCTACATAAACTTCTTATTTGATTAATCCATTTAAAAAGGCAGACTTAACATCCATTTGGTATAGCTTGAACCCTCTATGGGCTGCAAAGGCTAATAACATTCTAATTGACTCAAGTCTGGCTATTGGGGTATAGGTTTCATCATAGTCTAACCCTTCGACTTGACTAAACCCTTTAGCTACTAAGCGGGCTTTATTTCTAACTATTTCCCCTTGATCATTTAATTTGTTTCTGAACATCCACTTAGTATCTATAACAGATTTACCTTCAGGTTTAGGTACTAGTTCCCAGACTTGATTTTTTTTCAAATTGGGCTAACTCCTCCTGCATAGCTATGATCCAATCAGGGTTAGGTAGGGCTTCCTCTATAGTCTTAGGTTCAATTTTTGAAATTAACGTGATTTGACTAAAATTTCTATAAGAAGACCTAGTTCTGACTCCTACGGTTGGATCGCCCATAATTTGATCAGAAGGGTGACTGAGTCTGGGTTTCATGGTTCTTCTAGTACTAGGTTCAGCCTCAGGTCTGGCTGGATGGTTCGGTTCAGTGTTTGATTCAACTACTTGGGTCGGTTCAGTTATAGGTTGAGTTGAGACCTCAGTAGTTGGTTCAAGAGTTAGTTCATTTAGAGGTTCAATCAATGGTTCAATTGATGGTTTAATTGTATTGTCTTCCTGATCAGTAATTGATTGGGTTAATTTTTTATTATCAATTTTTGGTTCAATTTCCTCATCAAAAATTAAGTTAGTAGTTTCTTCAATTTTGTGAGATTGTTTATTTAAAACCCTATAGGCCCTACTAGTTGTTGAATATCCTAGGAAGATCCCTAGGGTTGACTTGGATTGAAACTTACCTAGGTAGTCTTTGGTGTTCAAGATATAGACTTTGCACCCAAAGACTCTTAGGTAGTGTAGGTTAGGCAGTCTATGATAATATAATTCATAAAGTGTTTTATTATGCCTTTTGTTAATTAGAACCCTGTTTTGGATGTAGCATGATGTGCTTACCGCTTCTGCCCAAAATTGATTAGCTAGGTTAAATTCATTTAACATGGTTCTAGCGGCTTCCTGAAGGGTTCTATTCTTTCTCTCCACTATCCCATTTTGTTGGGGGGTTCTAGGATAGGAAAATTCATGTATGTACCCATTTATTTTGCAAAATTCTTCAAACCGTTGATTGTCAAATTCTCCCCCGTGATCACTTCTAAGTCTTTTGATTTTAGTATCATTTTGGTTTTCAATCATTTTACATAGGTCAATAAATAAGTTCAAAGTTTCATCTTTGGTTTTTAGGAACCTAACCCAGGTAAACCTAGAGTAATCATCGACAATTACTAAGCAGTATCGATTCCCGCTTAGTGACTTAGCTCCGTGTGAATCGAATAGGTCAAGGTGCAGGAACTCAAGTGTGGTTTGGGTTAAGGTTGATTGAATTGATTTGTGGTTTGACTTAGTTTGCTTGCCTTGGTTACATGAGTTACAGATTGTGTTTTCAAAGTTCTTAATTTTTGGTACATCTTTAATTAAACCGAGTTGGGTGATTTTAGAAATTAGTTTAACATGAGTGTGACCTAATCTCCTATGCTAGAGGTTGGATTCTTCTAATTGAGTCAAGAGGCATTTTGGTACTAAAGGTAAATTGATAGTACAAACGTTGTTTTTCCTAGTACCCTTAAGCATGACTTCTGAGTCTTGAAGGTTTCTAATCAGGCAGTTAGAGTTGGTGAATGTAACTACGTAGCCAGTATCACATAGCTGACTTATATTAAGCAAATTGAATTTAAAATTTTCAACCAAGAGTACTTTCTTAATCACAAAATCAGACATGAGTTCAATGTTACCTGAGCCAATGACTTTGAGTGTAGCATTGTTGCCAAATGCTACTGAGACTAGGTTCTTGAACTTGATTTTGGTGAATTTCAATTTGTCTCCAGTCATGTGTCTGGAGCATCCACTATCCAACATCCACTGGTCCAAATCTTTATGTTCCTATACATAAAGTATTTGTTGATTTGGAACCATTAGAGTTAGGGATAGCTTAAATTGATTTTCACAGCCTAGTCTGTCTCACCCAATCTAGTGTTATCAATCACGTTAACCTTATGGGTATTGTGAGACAGGTTTTAAAAAATTAAAGATTTTAATTTAAAAAAAACATGGTTAATTTTGAAGACATCTGATTAATTTGAAAATTTTATAAGGTTAAGTTTATTGATTTTGAAAAGTGGTTGACTCTAGGATTACTTGAAATTTGTATTAGATTCAAATTTGACAAAGAGTAAATTGAATTTGAATTTCGAAAATTGGCTTCCAGGTCTTAACGAGGCACAAGGCCTTCTTTGGCCGTAGCCTTATTTGATCATCAACCCTTTCCTTGACAAAGCCTTTTAACGAAATTTCATTTTCAAAATTACTCTTTGAGAAATTCTGGTCTAACTAGTTTGGGTCTTGGATCGGTAGCTTTGGCTAGTTCCACCAGACTAAGCAGACCAAGTAGAGTATACTTGACCTTATTAGAAGGGCTTCCCTAACGTACTATCATCTCACCTCCACCCAATACTATGTTGTTCAAATTTCAACTTAATCATTTGTCCTTAGTCTAACCAATCATAAATCTAAGCATGATAATTAAAAATTGTAAAAAAAAAACAATCAAGCATGCAATAAAAAAAATCTAATTATAAATATATTTTTTATATTGGCTCCCCCTGGACTATAGCCTCGATAATGGTTAGGCAATATGTGAATCTTGTCCTTGGGGATCCAATACTGGTTTGGTCTAGCTTGTTTGTTCGAACAGAGCTTGGGGACCCATGCTTGGACTTGGGTTCTAGGTTGGTTCAATACAGCATAATAAGAGAGTTGTCTTGACTTGGTTCGATAACCGAGTCCAGATCGGTTAAGAACGGACTTCTACTTTCCAAGGATCATGTCAAGACCCTTGGAACCCGAAGTGAACCGTTCTAAGGCAACTCTGAACTCTTTGAGTTGAGTCTTCAGGGAGGAATCTCTTCCTCAAGTTTTTGAACTTGGGTTAAGCTTCCTTCCTGAACTGGCTCAGTCAAGGACCTCGAGTTGACTTCCTCTTTCAGGAGTTTTACTTCCTGTCGGAGGGACTCAACCCGGATTTTGGCTTTCGCCAAGTTGCGAGATAAATAAGAAATTAATTTTGAAAGTTTATATTCTGAGTAACCTCTTACCGTGATTTGCCCGTTTTCTGAGATTGTGAGTCTTCCGTTGTCTGGTTCCGATTCTGATCCGGAGTCGACGTCATCCGAGGCGTTTAGGGCAAGAAGATTCGCGTGCGGGGCTTCTTCTTCTTCTTCTTCAGAGGAGGATTCATCCCATGTGGCTTGGAAAGCCTTCTTTCTTCATGATTTCTTTGTTTCCTTCAAATTGGGGCACTCTGACTTGAAATGTCCCTTTTTGTTCCATTCATAGCAGGTGACATTAGTCTTGCTCTTTGAGTTTGTTGAAGGTTCTGCTGGATCTTCCTTTCTTCGGCTTGATTTCTTCTTGCTCATTTGGTACTTGAGATCCTTGTAGTAATCTCGAGCTAGCCGAACCAGCTTGGGTCGATCCCCTTCGCTATCTTCTGATTATGAGTCTGAGTCGGCCTCGGGTGCTAGTTGAGGCTTCTTCTTGGGGGTTTTTTTCTTGAGATTTTCCTGCAACAAAGGCTATACCTTTCTCGATCAAGGTAGTGTTAGTCTGTTCGTGCAGTTCTAATTCGGAAAAGAGTTTATCTAATTTGATTTCAGACAAATTCCTTGAAACTTTGTAGGCATCTACCATAGATGCCCACAGTGAGTTTCTTGGAAAAGAATTTAACGTATACCTGATCAGGTCACGGTTTTCAACCTTGTGACCTATCGTGTGCAGCCCGTTCATCAGCTCCTGGATTCGGGCGTGAAGCTGAGCTGCAGTCTCACCGTCGTGCATCTTGATTGTATAGAGTCTGTTCTGCAACAGATCTCTTTTGCTGATCCTTGTGTCAGAAGTGCCTTTGTGCAGCTCGATTAGCTTGTTCCAAAGCTCCTTCGCGTTGTTGAAGGGTCCCACCCGGTTCAGCTCCTCCTTGGTTAAGCCGTATTGCAAAGTCTGGGTTGCCTTTGCATCAGCCTCGATTTTCTTCTTTAGCGAGGCGTCCCATTCAGTATAATGTTGCGCCACTCCTTCTGTGTTCTTGGGAATTTCCAACCTAGACTGGATGATTATCCACATGTCCACCTGAGTTTTCAGGTTGACTTCCATCCTACTTTTCCAGTAGGAGAAGTCTTCTCCACTGAAAATAGGAGGTCTGAGAGTGCTATATCCCTTTTGCATGGCCATAGAACTTTAACTGAAAAATTACAAACAATAAAACCTTGTTCCAAGACTGAGTCTTGGATTAGTAGTGTGGGAAGAAATTAATAATAGCGCAAAAGGGTCGAGTGGTGTTGCACCAACCTCGATTAACGAGAAAATTCGAGCGAAAAGAGTAAAAAAAATTGTAAATCCGAAAAAAAAACTTCTCAAACTAGTGGTTGCACCAAGTTTGAGCCACCCGCTCTGATACCACTTGTTGGATCGGAGTAAATCGATAGAGGGGGGGTGAATATCGATTGAAAATTTTCGGAGAATTAGAGAAATTATGCAGCGGAAAAGAGTAAAACAAAATCGCTAACATAGTTTGTTTTACTTGGTTCGGAGTTGCGGTCGGCTCCTACTCCAAGGCCCACGGTCCTTGACCGTTTACGATGGGCAATTCTATATTTGAAGGGCGTTTACAATTTTGAGTACAGATATAGAATTAAAAAGAAGTCACAACACTTAGGAAATTTAAACCTTTACCAACGACCGGAGTGGATGGAATTTCGGAGCAGCGGGTCGTCGTCGGCGCTTGAATCGCGAGTGCAGAGCGTGCTGGAGCGTAGCGCTTGAGCGAAAGTGTTGAGAGCGAATTGAGCGAGTTGTTTTGAAGCCTTAGGGGTGAACTCCCTTTTATGGTCGACTCCTGGGCGCCTGTGTTGAAGGGGGCGCCTACAAGTGGCCTCTCCTGCGCGAACTCCAATCTGCAGGCTCGGTCAGCGCTTATCCCCTTCATTGAGGCGCCTGAGCTGACTGGGGCGCCTGTATGGACACAAGCGCCTAACTTAACTTGGTTCAAAGGCTTTCGTGGCAATTTGCTTCGATGGTCTCGGTTTGGCCTTGCACTGGGGCGCCTGTATCCTTACAGGCGCCTAGCCCAGTGAGGCACCTCCTTCCAATGAGGCACCTGAGCTGCAGAAACCCAGTCCGTTTGTTTCCTGCAACCAGGGTTAGTTCCAAAACACAAGAAGCAAGCATACAATATATGTTAGACATTATTTACACCCTAAGCTGTCTTGGTTCTAACTTTGGGTCTCCCAAATGGAACCCTAGGTCGAACCGACGCCTAATGTTCCCTCTTACGGGGAACGCATCCTGACCTACTCCTCTCGGAAGAATTTACATTTTTTGCCAACCGGCTCCTCCGGTTGGACTTTTGCCCACTTCACTCACCAGGTCTTCGTGCCCAATCCGCGATCAGGTCTTCGTGCTCAGCTTCACTCACTAGGTCTTCGTGCCCAGCTTCACTCACCAGGTCTTCGGTGCCTAGTCCTCGACCATGTCTTAGTTCCCAGCTTCACTCACCAGGTCTTAGTGCCCAGCTTCACTCACCAGGTCTTATTGCCCAACTTTAGGTCAGGACTTAGTTGCCCAGCCCGCGACCAGGACTTAGTTCCCAATTCAATGAACCAGGACTTAGTGCCTTGCCATTATCAAAACAAAGGTTTGTCTTTGGTGCTTCCGGCACCAACATCAATCCTGCAAATAGCATCATTAGAAGAAGAGATGCTAGGGTGGTCTACTTGTGGGGAAACATGAGACGACATATCATCGGAGTCTTTGCAAAAAGGATCAATACGAGTGAGATCAGAGTTTCTAAGAATAGGAGTGTTTGAGGGAATGAAATAGAATGAAAGGTGTTCAAGAAAAATAACATAACGTGAGACATAGAGTTTTTATCTAACTGGATCATAATATCGATATCCTTTATGACCCTCGCCATAGCTATGGAAAACACAAAGAGCAGACCGAGAACTAAGCTTACTACGTTTATCATGAGGACAAAACATGTGGATCCAAAAACTCTTAAGATAAAATAATCATGAACATAACCATATAGTTTTTCAATATGAGATAACCAGATGTAATAGAAGATGAAATTTTATTGATAGAATGGACTGCAGTAAGAATAGCTTCCCCCCAGAAATCGCTAGGAACATATATAGACAACAAAATAAAATGTGCAGTTTAAACAATATGTCTATGTTTTATTTCAGCAACATCATTTTGTTTAGAATTATCAGTACAAGAACGTTGATGAAGTATACCATCTGAGACAAGTAGTTCAGAAAAAAGATTAGATGTATATTCACCACCCAAATCAGATCAAAAACATTAAATAATAGCATTATATTGAGTTTTTATCATGACATGAAATATATAATAGATACCAAGAAAATCAGAACGATGTTTCATAAGATAGACCCAAGTGTAGCGAGTACAATCATCAATAAAGGAAACGTAGTAACGGGATCCACCAAGTGTACGAATCTAATATGGACCTCACATATTAGAATGAACTAATTCAAACAGTGCAAGAGAAATAGAGATATTTCTATAGAAAGGAAAGGTAGAGAATTTTGCTAATTTGCAACTATAACAATCTGAAATATTTTAAGTTTGTAATTTTCCTAAATTTTCTTTAGAAGCTAAGTATTTTAAACGAAAAGAAAAAACATATCCAATATGAGAATGCCATAAATAAAAATCAGAAGAAGTAGAGTTTAACCGAAAGGATGACAAATCAATACTGGATGCTGCAACATCTGAAACTTTTAGTTGTTTTAATACATATAGTCCCCCCTGACTATGGTCTATCTCAATCTGCTTCTGAGATCCCGGATCTTGCACATAACAATAAGACGAAATAAAAGAACTTGAGAAACCAGAATCACATAATTGACCAACCGAGATAAAATCCAAAGTAAGATTAGGAATATGATATACATTAGACAGAGACAAATTAGATATAGAAATGTTGGGTTCTCCCGGCACCAAAACACAAAAACGCAGCGGAAACAAGAACCCTTGAGCGATCCATGCGAAAGAAAACTCATACAATGTTCATCTATCTAATAGATCTATCTAATGTGTATACCTTTAGAGCGTGCCCTTTGCTTATCCCGCTCGTCCAAGATGCGCCGGATCTTTTGCACATTCAATTGTTGGTGCCTCTATTCGTATCCACACGGACACAATCTCTCAACTTCGGGAGAACTACCTTAGTTGTGCTAGCAACTTAAGGTAGTTCACAAGACCACCAAGAACCCACAAGGGTTTCGGCCAAGAGGGAGGAGAGGAAGAAGAGAGGAAGGGAAGAAAGAAAAGCACACTTTTTTCATTCAAAATGACTAGACGACTCTCTTTTATATTTATCCCATGAATATGAAGAGTCTTTTGTCTCTTTGACTTCCCTTCATTAAAGCCAATAAAGCGCACATCTTTTCATGTGACTCTTCATCTTCTCTTCATCCAATGAAGAGAGACTTTTTCTCTTTCCCATGCAATTCCGACCAGGCCTCTCGGGCTTCCGAGCAAGTCCCCGAGCTCCTGACCAAGTCTGCCGAGTGGCGAGCTCCCGACCCAGTCTGCCGAGCTCCCACCGCAGTCTGCCGAGTGTCGAGCTCCCGACCCAGTCTGTCGAGCTCCCAGCTCAGTCTGTCGAGTGTCGAGCTCCCGACTCAGTCTGCTGAGCTCTCAGCTCAGTCTGCCGAGTGCCGAGCTCCTGACTCAGTCTGCCGAGCTCTCAGCTCAGTCTGCCGAGTGCCGAGCTCCCGACTCAGTTTGCTGAGCTCTTAGCTCAATCTGCCGAGTGCCGAGCTCCCGACCCATGCTCCAGACCTGTGCTCCTGAATTCCCAACTCGGGCTCCCAATCTGATCTCTAGATCAGATCTCCCGAGTTCCCAACTCGGGCTCAGATCTCCCGAGTTCCTAACTCGGGCTCCCGAACTCCCGAAGTATCATGCCCTTAGTGTATGACTCGATAGGTTCTCGTAACGTTGGCAATACGCCTAAACGCTTTAGACACATAAGCAATGAGCGGCATCTAGCAATGCATCATTGCTACCCAAGTAACAAGAAAAGTCGAGATCCGACTAAACATCCGTGACTATGATAATGTATGACCTTGTCCTTCTATCCTTGATATCTAGATTGACCAATGATGCATAGACCGTGTCATCCTCAATCAATCTTGTGTTTCTTGATCCCTGAGTAGACTCACTCTAACAAATGAGCTCAATATCCCATATTGACTCATTTGAGCATGACTATGCGTTTCAGTAGTCCTACTCGATCAAGGGGCCCACAGATATCACTCCCGTCATATGGGAGGGATAGATCCCATCTACATCACTCACATCCCTCCGCATAATTCATTACATATCTAGTGATCGCCTTTATAGTCCACCCTGTTACGGGTGACGTTTGACGATACCAAAGTACATAACTCTTTATGTAGGGAACCGTAGTGATTTCAGGTCTAAGGACTATTCATACTAATAGACACATGAGAAAGTTTNATATAGATAATAATAATAATTTAATAAAACTAATTTTATCCTAGACAAATTCAATTCTACCCTTATATAAATATTTTTTTATTATATACTAACATAACTCTGATTTGTTATCAAGATCACTAAGAAGAGTGCCCAGCGAGATCTCTACGAACTACAGAAAGGCCTTGGGCAAAGCAAGCTTCATGCCACAGCTTGTGAGACTAATCTAGGCCAAATCATCTGGATGTAATTTGGAGACACTGAGTTTGCTCAGTTGTAATCATCAGAATTTGTTTGAGAATAATTGATTCGCACAATCATCCAGTTTGAATAATCAAGGAGACAACTTCACTTCATAATTTTATTAGTGAATTGAGCTCAAGATCTAGGAACGAAGGCCCACCAAAAAGTCAACCACATCGGATTGGCGAGTCAACGAAAATTATTCATGGCCGTGAAATACGACTTGGCCTTCCCTATTTTCCATATTGTCAACTTCATC
The DNA here is from genome assembly GCA_024364735.1 of Boesenbergia rotunda. NCBI lineage: Eukaryota > Viridiplantae > Streptophyta > Magnoliopsida > Zingiberales > Zingiberaceae > Boesenbergia > Boesenbergia rotunda. Next base: position 749,584 of record JAGFNQ010007814.1, on the reverse strand, counting down.
TGTTGACCTTTTACTGAATAAATTAGACAGGGGAAACAACCCCGGAATAAACTCGGGACAATTCAAACACACTCTTACAGACATTTAAATTTTATTAATTTTTAAAATTAATAAAATTTGATGGATAAACTAATCCACCAATTGCTTTTAAAAAAATGGCACGCGCGTCATTATAAATTCTTATATTATTTCCTGTCAATGTAGTTTTAGATTTCGCAGGAAGCTTATTGATCGATCGGTGACATTTACTTTCACTTAATTTTAGTATTTTATGTACGACTCTGACTAATCCGCGTTGACAAATCCGTGCCCAATCTTTTAATTGTTGAATGTCCTTTCACGATCGTTTGACTTTTACAGACAGAGATCGCCCAAGACGGGCAGCTGATCCGCCTAATCTACAAGGCTCTGAATTACTGAAACAAAATAAACAAATAAATCCGTATATATACTAAAAGACAAAAATTGAATTATTCGCTGTACGGATTAAGAGAAAATTATTCTAAATACTTTACATGTAAACTTAATTTCCTTTTCAATTCCTCTTAACAGAAAAATTTTATTTTCACTCTTTATATGTAAATTTCATTGTTTCAACTACAAAATTACTAAATTATCCTAATTTTATTTATACAAAAGTCTAAAATAAAATATAATTTTTATAAATTTAATATTATTTAATTAAAATCTAGTATATTTTTTATCAAATTAAATACTACCTCGTTAATTCATCTTAAGTTAATCAATTGACATGAGCTCTTAATCAATTGGTCAGGTAGAAAAAGAATAATACTTAATTTGATAAAAATATATATTAAATTCTAATTTAAATATATTGAATTTAGAAAAAAAAAGGATATACTGAATTTGATAGAAAATATACTAGATTTTAATGGTATGATACTGAATTCAAGAGAAATTATATCTCATTTTAAATTTTTTATATTTAAAAATAATAAAAATAATTAAATAAATCAATAAATATTGAGATTGATTAAGTTGGGATTTTTTATGGGCGATGTCGTTTCGGTCATTATTTATCTTATCTTCCATATTAACTCCTTTCCCTTCCCTTGCTTTCCTTTCCCTTCCCTTCCCTTCCCTTCCCCAAAAACACACACCCTTCCATCTTCGTCGTCGTCGTCGTCGTCGTCGTCTCTCTCCACTGTCTTCTGGAGTCTATTAATTACCTTCTCTTCCGCTTCAAAACTCGCTATTTTATCCATGGAGGTGGAGGAGGAGTTGCCGGAGGACTTCCGGTGCCCGATTTCGCTCGAGGTCATGACCGATCCCGTCATCCTCTCCTCCGGCCACACCTTCGACCGGCCACTCCATCCAGCGCTGGCTCGACTCCGGCAACCGCACCTGCCCAGTCACCAACCTCCCTCTTCCCCTTCCCCATCTCTCATCCCCAACTACGCCCTTCGCAGCTCATCTCCTCTTTCCTCGCCGCCCGCCGGCCTCCCCACTCCACCGCCCCGGCCTCCACCCTCACCTTCCTCGCCTGTCTCTCCTTCCCCTCAGACGTCGCCTCCCTCTCTTCCGTTCTCCGCCTTGCGCAGTGCGGGGGCGCCGCCGGCCGCCGCCTCGTCACCGATTCCGGCGCTGTCGCCGTCCTCCTCCGCCACGCCTCTGCCCTCGACCACCCAGACCTCCAGGACCTCTCCCTCCGGGCCCTCCTCCACCTCTCCCTTGACGGGACGACGCCCGCCTCGGACTCGTCGCCGAGGGTGCCCTCGACCCCCGTTGTTGCCGCCCTATCCCCCGGCTGCTCCCCTTCGTCCGCCCTCGCCTCCACGCTCCTAACCAGCCTCGCGGTCGTCGAGGTCAACAAGGCCACCATCGGAGCCCACCCCTTCGCGATCCCGCGACTCGCTGCGCTCCTGCGCGACGGCGACGCGCGGGAGCGGCGGGAGGCGACCACTGCCCTATACGAGCTGTGCAAGTTCGCGGACAACCGGCGTAGAGCCGTGCGCGCCGGTGCTGTGCCTCCGCTCGTGCGCCTCGTGCGCGAGGGCTCTGAGAGGGCAGTCCGAGTCCTGGGTCTCCTTGCCAAGTGCCGCGAAGGGAAGGATGAGATGCGGAAGACGATCGGATTCGTGAAGGCATTGGCGGAGGCCTTAAGAGCAGGGAGCCCGAGGGCCATCGAGCACGGCCTCTTGGCGCTAAACTTGGTGTGTTCGGAAAGCAAAGACATGGCCTTGGAGGCCATTGAAGAAGGCGGCTTGCAGCTATGCTCTCTCTTGTTCTGCGACCTGAACCAGAAGACGAGAAAGAACGCCATGGAATTGGCTCTCACTCTGCAAAACGCAAATCAATATTCATGAACACAATTTACTATCGCACTCCATCAATTCTTGAATGCTTCATTCAAGCAAACATAGGTTAGTGAATATACATTTCAAAAAATTTCTTTGTTGTTGCTAGAGTTCCTTCTTCGTAGCTCAGGATTCTGGAGGTGTTAGTAGGAATAATTACTAGTGTTTATAGGTTGTAAAGCATATATGCAGGTCATTATCTGAATCTGTCATGCTTCAATTAGAATCCTGTCGCACACGGTTGTTGCTTGAGAAGATGTACTCGCCTATATAGTTCAGTGGTAATTTTCTGATTTATGCCGTCTTAGCAAATGTTTAGCATGTACTGAGTTGGCAAGTAATAATATATTTTAATGCTTGTTCCCCTTTAATACTACATTATCTCTGACTATTGCTGATCAGACATTAAAATTCTCTGTGGCTATTACATAAAAATTGTCTTTTGATTGGATTCATTGAGATGTCGGTAGATCAATGCCTTTCTTTTGTCTATTGCAGTGTAATTTGGGTTGAATGTAGGAGCCAATATATGAACCATTCTTTGGAATCCTATTCACATTTGGATCTTAGTTTGAATATACAGCGACTGATGTATTAGTGCCCTGGAAATATTTCAATGCCGACAACTGAACGAGCTAGTTTGCTATTGCTTTCAACGTGCTTTTGTATATTTGGGAATCTTAGGTGCTTTTGTGCCACGACAAGAACATGTAGGACATTTTGAGAAAAACAAAAACTCCTATGATCTTCCCAAGCAAGTCCTAGCTCAACAGAATGCTACTGCCAATGCAAGTCCTAAGGAACTTTGCCATACACAATAGAATGGCTCAAACTTTGTTAGCAACTTGAACTGAAAGAAATATTTCATCTAATCAGACGTTTACCGAGTGCTATTTTCAAAAGCTGGAAATGTGAGTGGCTGAAGGGAAAGAGAACACTAGAAAGAAATGGCTAATGACCCACACAACACAGTAGATGGAAATATTCTGTGAAGTTGGAAATAAATGAGTGATAGAACTGGAAAGCGTGTTGTGCAGGTGCGCGGGCCTTGCAGACAGCAATTGTTTTGGATCTGACCTGAGTCGATTAGGGTAGGAAGTAATTTTCTACAGTAGTTTCAGTAATAATTGTAGGCAACTGGAGCTACAACCTGCTGCTGGAGACTAGTCTACTTTTGTTAAGAATTTATTTTCCTTGCGCTGCCATCTTGATCACTTAATGTGAGGACAATGTGCATCTGAGGGCATTGAATATATATATATACAACAAGAAGAATTGTCAAAATGTTTATTTACTTGAAAATGTTAGAGTTGTTTTGTTCAATGTTAGTACATCATATGTTCATCCTATCTGCCCCTGAATTGGTTCGACTTGATTGCTCATTGATATTGTTCCATCTTTATTTAGGTCGTGGGAGAAGGAAACGGAAACCAGCCGATAAGAGCAAGAAGTTTTGCAAATCACAAGTTCGAAGGGATTGAGCGATTGAGTGACGACCTAGGCACAAGCAAAGGTAGCTCGACTATGAAGCCCATTGGAGGACTCAGCTAGAAAACACGAGTCGTAAATGAATAATTGGCTGGTTGCTAAGTTTTGTACTGTGTTGTAGTAAGAGATTTAATGGAAATATTGCTAATAGTTTCTGCATTCATCTGTCTACCATAGTACACTGATCAAGAATGTCACGCCTCCAGAGGTACATGCTTATTCGAAAATCGGATAACATTTCCCCGATACGGCGAACAAGTTGGGACAATTAATACATATCTCTTATCACATAAGATGACTCGGTCATCAAAACTGAAAAATAATACACAATCACGTAGTTTATATAAGAAAGATAAACAAAAATCATATTAGACAACTAATACAATAGCAGAGAGTTCGTATACAAAATACAACTCTAATGTAAATCCAAAATTGAACGTATCAGACCAATAAGGTATAAACAAAAATTTGTAAAGACGATACCCGATAAATAAAATAAATACCCATCCAGGAATCAAATACAGAAATAAAATAGACACTAAATCAAACTCTAAACCAAATTGACATGGTGAGACTGACAACTGGATCCTCTCCTGGCTCCAAGTAATGTATCTACCTGCTACCTGAAACAAAAATGGGTGGTAGGAGTGGTGAGTCCGGACGGACTCTGCGGATATATGAGTAGACAATAGCATGACATCATAAAGATATATGAAACAACATAATACAACAGTGTATAGTCTCTGAGAAAATAAAGGAACTCAAAACATGTATAAAACAACGTGAAAACATACGACATAACATAGTATCAAACAAACATGCATGTCAACCAAATGTAGCAGTCATAACTCATATAAATATAACAAACACAAGAAAATGTATAAATGTAATAGATGCATATAATGCAATGACATGTGTCACCCCTGACGTCAATCAAGCCGTCAACACATCACATCTGTGTGGCCGAGTGGGTAGGGCTGTGACAACTGTACACATTCCAATGAATACCACTGATAGATGTAGTTAAGTGAACAAGATGTTGGGGAGCCAACTACTCCAAAAGAGAGAGCGACTAACAACTCTAATATCCCTCGGAAACGGTGAGGGTGTCAACTATTTGCCTACAACTCTAACATCCGCTGTACATGAGTGGTCGAGTGTGGCATAATAGGACGGTTGATCCCACTCTAGCAACTACCACAACAAGTGGTTGAGTGACAATGCAATTAGATGGCTGAGGACGGCTTAACCACATGGAAGCCCAACAGTCGTCAGTATGCAATGGTGCAGATATGATGCATAATACTAATAAACACAAACAACCGAATAACAACGATGCAACTACAAAAGCAGCAAACCAGAAACCAACGAATATGCAACTAAACTACTAGGTAAGGTGTCTCTAATGCCAACCATCCTAGTGGTCTTTAATGAACATCTAAGTACTCGCATACAAGCAGTACTTCACAGAATGGAAAACCAACGAGAGACTGTACGGATACAAATTTTCGATTAAACTCGATGGTCAAACAAGAAACGTATCAACAGGCGATATAAAATAAACAACAACAAGGAACAAGGTCAAGCAGATTTATTCGGACATAACAAGCCATGCATTTAAGATAAATAAACTACAATAACACAAAGGAGAAGTAACCGTCTTAATTGTAGAACGTGTAACAAGAATCCCCTCACGATGAACCGAACAATTCCGAATCAAAGTCCTATGTCAATATGAAAGTTTAGCTATTTATAAAAATTATTAAAAATAGCTACACTACATATAAGCAAATAACTACATGTATAACCCTAAACCCAAAAGACCAAGATATTATTTAATCTACAACAGCTTGCACTATCTTTAAGATTCATGGCAAGCTATCAGAATCAACAACCAACCCATTCTTCTAAACCTATTCTCGGCACAACAGAGAACAGCAACAACAACTCCATAACCTCCTCAACACCATCTAATCGAAAACAAAATAGAAATACACAACATCATAGATTTGCTCTCCCAATTTCTGCCACACGCCATCAGCTCACATAAATCCAAGAACATGATATAAAACAAGACTAAACCAAAGTTAATCTCATGGCACAAAACCCTCATAAACTTCCGGGTCTGCTGAGAACCCTACGACGATCCTGCTGAAAACCGTCCAGACTTCTGAGGTCGAGACTGAGGTCCAGAACTCTCCTGCATATTCTGACTCTTGTTACTGCACTTCTGTCCAACAGTCTTTTGTTTCTGTGTCCCTGATGAATCCTGAGTTATCTGCTTTCCTTTCTTCTTATCACCATGCAACTGATGCTGGATCATCTTGATGTGTAGAGCCTGATCCAGAGCCTCTCGATAAGAAGTCAGAGCCCATCCAGACATACGTAACTGGATATATCCAGCTAGGCCCTACGTGAACTGTGTCGTCCGCTCATTCTCTGTAGCCACCAACTGAGGACAAAACTCTGTCAGGCGATTGAATTCCTCCTCATACTCCAAAACTGAGTGATCTCTCTGATGAAGAGCAAGAAACTCCTGTCGTCGGGTCGTACGAAAAGCAACAGGATAATATTTGCCCTCAAAAGCTTCACGAAAAGAAACCCATGAAATTGGTCGCCCACCAATAATAGTCTTCTGTATGTTCCACCAAGTGATGGTCTGATCTCGAAGGTGATATGTAGCCAACTCCACCTTCTCTATGTCTGTGAGAGTCATATAGTTAAAGGTGCCCCCAATGTCTCCAACCAGGCACGAGCAACATACGGATCTAGTTCTCCATGGAACAATGTGAAACGACCCTTCACAAACGCTGCTAACAACGGAATCCGAGCTCTGTCCAGAATCCAACCGCTTGGGCAGGGGGTACCACTGATGGCACTCCAGGAACTGCCACTGGTGGCACTGATGGACCTGCCTCAGATGGTACTACTGGAACTGCTGTCGGATATACAAGAGGTACTCTCAGTGGTGGAGGTCTCAGCTCACCCAAAGGGTCCTGGTGAGCTGATCCCCGACCAGTCGACTCCACCCTGGTGGGCCTCTCAACCTCCTGACTCGTGTCTCTCTCGGCCTCCTCTGGCCTACCCCGTGATAGTCATCCACGACCACGTGCACGGGGCGGAGAGAACTCAATACGATGAGACATACCTGTTAACAACACCAACACGCATTACTTAGATATAATTTTATTAAAATTTAAAACCAACTTACTTCTTGTTGCCGGGAGAGATCTCGTTGCTGCCGAGTCCCAAAACACAATCATACCGAACCATGTCAAGAAAATGACTCCACAAAAATACAACCAAATCTGTAAAACAACTCCGTAAACCCACAGACACCAAAACATCGCAAAACTTGGCTCTGATACCAAAACTTTTCACGCCCCAAAGGCACATGCATACTCAAAAATCGGACAGCATATCTCCTGTACGGCGGACAAGTTGGGACAATTAATACATATCTCTCATCACGTAAGATGGCTCGGCCATCAAAACTGGAAAATAAAGGACAACCACGCAGTTTATATAAGAAAGATAAACAGAAAACTTATCAGACAGCTAATATCAATTGTAGAGAGTCCGTATACAAAATAAAACTCTAATGTAAATCCAAAACTGAACCTATTAGACCAATAAGGTATAAACAAAAATCTGCTAAGACGATACCCGATAAATAAAATAAATACCCATCCAGGAATCAAATACGGAAATAAAATAGACACTAATTCAAACTCCAAACCAAATCGACATAGTGGGACTAACAACTGAATCCTCTCTTGGCTCCAAGTAATGCATCTACCCACTACCCGAAACAAAAATAGGTGACAGGGGTAGTAAGTTCGGACAGACTCTGCGGGTATATGAGAAGACAATAGCATGATATCGTAAAGATATATGAAACAACAAAATACAACAGTGTACAGTCTCTAAGAAAATAGAGGAACTCAAAACATGTATAAAACAACGTGAAAACATATGACATATCATAGTATCAAACAAACATGCATGTCAACCAAATGCAGCAACCATAGCTCATATAAATGCAACAAACACAAAAATTATGCATAAATACAATAGATGCATATGATGCAATGACATGTGTCACCCTTGATGCCAGTCAAGCCGCCAACACATCACATCTATATAGCCGAGTGGGTAGGGTTGTGACAACTGTACGCACTCCAACAAATACCACTGATAGATGTGGTTGAGTAAACAGGATGCTGGAGAGCCAACTACTCCAAAACCCCGAGATAAAGGGGGAGCCACCAACAGCTCTGATATCCCTCGGAAACAACAGTGAGGGTGTCAACGGTTTGCCTACAACATGAGTGATCGAGTGTGGCATAACAGGACGGTTGCACCCACTCTTGTAACTACCACAACAAGTGGTTGAGTGGCAAAGCAACTAGATGGTTGACGACGACTTAACCACATGGAAGCCCAACAGTCGTCAGTATGCAATGGTGCAGGTATGGTGCATGATACCAATAAGCACAAACAACCGAATAACAACGATGCAACTACGAAAGCAACAAACCAGAAACCAACGAATATACAACTAAACTACTAGGTAGGGTGTCTCTAATGCCAACCATCCTAGTGGTGTGTAATGAACATCTAAGTACTCACGTACTAGCGGTATTTCACAGAATGGAAAACCAACGAGAGATTGTATGGATACGAATTTTCGATTAAACTCGAAGGTCAAACAAGAAACGTATCAACAAGCGATATAAAATAAACAACAACAAGGAACAAAGTCAAGCAGACTTATTCAGACATAACAAGTCATGCATTTAAGATAAATGAACTACAAGAACACAAAGGAGAAGTAACTGCCTTAATTGTAGAACGTGTAACAAGAATCCCCTCACGATGAACCAAACAATTCCAAATCAAGGTCTTATGTCAATGTGAAAGTTTAGCTATTTATAAAAATTATTAAAAATAGCTAGAATACATATAAGCAAATAACTACGTTTATAACCCTAAACCCAAAAGACCAAGAAATTATTTAATCTACAATAGCTTGCCCTATCTTTATGATTCATGGCAAGCTACCGGAATCAACAACCAACCCTTTCTTTTAAACCTATTCTCGGCACAACAGAGAGCAGTAACAACAACTCCATAACCACCTCAACACAATCTAATCAAAAACAAAATAGAAATACACAACATCATAGATTTGCTCTCCCAATTTCTGCCACACGTCATCAGCTCACATTAATCCAAGAACATGATATAAAACAAGACTAAACCAAAGTTAATCTCATGCCACAAAAACCAAATTTATAGTAGCTTATCTCAATGAGAGAATCACAGCTAAACACAAGGTTACTATCAGACATCATAACCTATACCTGTTTTCGATTACTAAAATAAACTAAACAGAAAACTATAGATCTGAGGCAAATTCAATACTGATAGCTACTCCAAAAGCAAGTATAAATGAAAACCTAAATCCGAGCATCTCTAATTTCATTTCCAGAACAAAATCAGACCTTAACACATTTGATTTCAAACAACCATCTATCCTTACCTGTTTAGTGGTCGGCGCAAGCAACAGGAGCGGCGAGGTCAAGCGGTGGCTCCGGTTTTCTAGTGGTGGCCAAGGGAGGAAGTTCGTCGCCGCGTGCTTGCGCGAGAACAGCGGCGCTGAAGGAAGACGGTTGCAACCTAGAGTTTCTGCGAGGGCAACGACGTGAGGAGAGACGAGTGTGCGGCGCCCTGTTCGTGGGTGTCAAAGCAGACGAAGAAGAAGACGAACAGGGAGGAGAAGAAGAGGAAGAAGGAGGAGGAGAACGTCGGTGACAGTCGATGCGGCGTAGGAAGAAACCGTTTGCACGGTGGTTCGGTGGCGTCGGGGCGGAAACGATCGGGGAAAGGGAAAACTGACCTCTGGGAGGAGTTTTAGGGTTTTTAAATGTTTTTGGCAGTTTTATAAAAAAAACCCTCCATGTTTGAAAAATTCCAACTAGACCCCTAAATTTTCAATATTTAATATAGAATGTATTGTTGTCGACTTTTCATTTAAATAATCCCTTATAATCCGTTGATTTGAAAAAGAATATCAAAAAATAAGAAAATAAACATAAACCGTAATGTCAAAAATATTAAAAAATTATATATTAATAGAAAAGAAAACAATATTAAATTATAAAAATTATAAACAGAATAAAAATATTAAAAGTGCAAAAATAAGATTATCAAAAATATTTTAAAACTAAAAAAACACTAATTTATTAAAATTAATTAAAAAAATCATGTAATCCTCCTGCATCAAGTTGTTCCGGATTGAATTTAGAATAGTTTTAATAGTAAATTGTCTTTAAATCCCCAATTACATCTTAAATTTTATCCACAGTCCTTGTGTCTGAAAAATTCATTTTCACTCCATACATGCAAAGTTTCATTTACTTTAATTCCCTAATATATATTGATTTATCTGATTGCCGCCATTATTTTTTTAATGAAAATTAACATTTACTTTAACTCACTAATATATATTGATTTATCTTATTGTCCCCATTTTTTTTATGAAAATTAACGACAAATTTAATAGGCAGGGATCCTCTGGTCCCAAAATCCCTGGTCCACACTAAAATTACGGTCGAATCGTGATTGCGATTCGGCCGCAATTTATTCCGATCCCCTCTAGGGTTCACCGTGCCTCTCAGGTTATAATTTGGGTTCGGGCGAGTGGCCGGAGGCCACCCGACGGCCTAAACCCTAGAGGCCGTCGGGTGGCCTCCGGCCACCCGCCCGAACCCAAACTATAACCTGAGGGGCATGATGAACCTTAGAGGGGATCGGAATAAATTGCGACCGGATCACAATCACGATCCGACCGCAATTTTAGTGTGGACCAGAAACAGACCAAAAATTTTGGGACCAGAGAATCCCTGTCCAAATTTAATATCCATCATAAAATTATCGACTGATCGATCGCTAATTGCGTATAGCAATAGAATAAATCCGTCACTAAATATTAAGTTTTTTAAAAAAAAAACTCTATCAAGTACCAACCCACTTACACCTGGGGGACATGGTGTTGTCCCACCCGCTGCTTCATTACATTATTAACACATTATTCAATTTGACACGCATTTCACATTATTCAATTCGACACCCATATTAGATCTCATAATCGCTAAAGTCGTTATTTTAGTTGATAAAAAAAGTAACATGACATTTACAAACCTATGCGATTTTGTTAGTTAAATTAATGAGGTTAATGATGGTTGGATATTTGGATCAGATTAAATATGATTATTTTAACAAAGGAAATTGAGGTGGCATCAATCGATAAAGTCAGATTTGACGTCAAAAACAAAATCTACGTTTCGCGTAGATTTATTTAAATTATTGATTTGTTCAAAATCGATTACGGGTGAATGAAAAATTAATTGTTTAAAATAGCCCAAAATTGACATAAAAAGAAATAGATAGGAATTAGTCCCACATCTGAAATTTTCAAAAATGTTTACTTCCTTATATGTATTCTTGTGTTAATAAAGTTAAAAAAGACAAATATAGATAGTCTCTTCTCACAGGCGAGCAGGTGCTCGCACCTGTGAGCGTCATGCCCCCAGAGGCACATGCTTACTTGAAAATCGGACAGTATCCCCCTATACGGCGGACAAGTTGGGACAAATAGTGCATCACTCACAACATAAAAGATGGCTCAGTCATCACAACAGAAAATAAAAGCAGATAAGATTAAGCATTCTAAACCGTTATTGTATTTTAGCAGAAATAAAGTAAACGAAAATTCGAATACCGACGAAACTCCAACATAAGTCCAAAGATGAACATACTTCTACTTCGACAATATCGGATCAATAAAACATCTAACAGTCTATGAAGTAATTGCGGAAATAACGAAAATGCAGAAATAAAGTATTGTGATAATAACCCAAATGTGCAAACAAACTCGACAACGTAAGACTGACAACTGAATCCTCTCCTGGCTCTAAGTAATGCAACTACCTGCTACCTGAAACAAAAATAGGAAGCAGGGGTGGTGAGTCCGAACAGACTCAACAGGTATATGAATAGACAATAGCATGACATCAAAGGGTATATGAAACAATAGAATACAACAGTCTCTAGGAAAATTGAGAAACTCAAAATATGTATAAAACAACGTAAAATACCTACGACATAGCACAATATCAAACAAACATGCATGTCAACCAAATGCAGCAACCATAGCTCATATAAATGCAACAAACACAAGAAAATGCATAAATGCAATAGATGCATATGATGCAATGACATGTGTCACCCCTGACGCCAGTCAAGCCGCCAACGCATCACATCTGTGTGGCCGAGTGGGTAGGGTTGTGACAATTATACGCACTACTCCAACGAATACCACAGATATATGTGGTTGAGTGGACAGGATACTGGGGAGTCAATTACTCCAAAACCCCAATATATAGGGGGAGCTATCAACAACTCTAATATCCCTCGGAATAACGGTGAGGGTGTCAACTGTTTGCCAACAACTCCAACATCCACTGTACATGAGTGGTCGAGTGTGACGTAACAAGACGGTTGCTCCCACTTTAGCAACTACCACAACAAGTGGTTAAGTGGCAAAGTAACTAAATGACTGACGACGGCTCAACCACATGGAAGCCCAACAGTCGTCAGTATGCAACGGTACAGGTATGGTACATGATACCAATAAGCACAAACAACCGAATAACAACGAACAACCGAATAACAACGATGCAACTACAAAAATAACAAACCAGAAACCAACCAGAAACCAACGAATATGCAACTAAATTACTAGGCAGGGTATCTCTAAACCATCCTAGTGGTGTTTAATGAACAACTAAGTACTTGCGTACGAGCGGTACTTTACAGAATAGAAAACCAACGAGAGATTGTACATATACAAATTTTCGATTTAAACTCGAAGGTCAAACAAGAAAGGTATCAACAGGCGATTTAAAATAAACAACAATAAGGAACAAGGTCAAGAAGATTTATTTAGATATAACAAGTCATGCATTAAGATAAAAGAACTACTAGAGTACAAAGGAGAAGTACCCGGCTTTTATATAGAAGTTCGTAAACGAGGACCTTCTACGATCAACCAAACAAGTCCGAATCAAGGTCCTGAGTCTATACAAAAGTTTAACTAATTATACAATTAATAAAATTAGTTAAACTGCATACAAACAAAATAACTATAATTACAATATCTTTTTAATCAATTGTATCTATCTATACAATTGATTAAGTCACCTAACGAAATACCGAACACTTCCTCCAACCACAAATGCAACTTACTCAATTTATTCATTAGTCCCAATCCAGTATCAAACTAAGGGAGTTCCACTACACCTTGAATGAAATAAGGAGAAGAACAACTACAACTTACCTCTTACAAATCCAACCAAAACCCATCAATGCTATCAGTTTTCAAGAGGCATGACAAGATTGAGATAATTTTCATGTTTTGGCCGGCTAAGCAAGGAGAACCACATGTAATCCTCATCGGTTGCGTTTGGACAGATAGAGCAATGGACATATATATCTCTTTATGAATATCTTTACTGATCAGTGAGTTTTGTCTGTTGTGCTTCAATTATACCACAAATCTAGATGACTAGGTAACATTAATTCCTCAACTAATTGGTGGTGTTTAAGTAACTTTGCAAATGCTAATACTGATCTTGCTTTGCCAATTCAACTAAGTAATTGCACACAAATTAGAGATCACCAAGAACTGACCTAGCTACTGTCGGCGACAATTCCCTACCTTGATATCTCTCCAAATCCAGCAACCCTGCACAAGAAGAGGAAGATCGCCGGCTGGCCGTGGGCAGACACCTTGCGAAGGAGAACTCGCACCGGCGAAGGGGTGGCGGCGTCGGGCGAAACCGACAGGGAAAGTGCGTGCGGCGGCGTCGGCTAGGGTTCCACGCGAGGGTAAAGCACGATCAGAGAGACGGGGTGCTCGGAGGAGAAGAATCAGAAGAAGGAGGAGAAGGAGAAGAAGAGAGGGCGCGATGGGGAGACAAGAAAAACGAGGGGGGAGAGGCGGCGGCGACTTCGACGTCGAGCGACAGAAAGAGGAATGCGAAGGGGGCTGCAACGCTATTTGCGAAGTCGAAAAAGATGCAACGGTTTAGTAAGTGGGGGTAATTTTATAAATAAACCCTCCCCTTTTTAACATTTATAACTAGCGCCTTATTATTATTATTATTCCCCCGGACTTAACACCTGCCACCCGCCACGTGCACAATGGGTGTTTTGTTGGCGTACTCCTACATAACACTCGGGTGTTGTGTCGTATGACGTGGCAGTGCCTACATGGCACTCAAGTAGGAGGAAAGATGACTGGACTGTTGGCTGGGCTAACGAATGACAACCGTTGGATCAAAGAGGAGTGATGGATTGCAAGTGACGCGATCTGAGCGTTGATCGTGAAGAGTCACGATCTAACCGTTGGTGATGAGACTTGATCTGAAGTGTCAGATCGAATCTAGCGGTTGAGATAAAAAAGGGATCTGAAGGGTTACAACCCTCCAGATCAAACGATCCAAATTAATCCTAAACCCAAATATCACACCCATCCAAAGTCCAAAAAGGTTACGGGAAGGTTCACTGATCTCGAAATTTATAGTGTTGTTATTTCAACATATCGTCGTTGTATCTTCGGAAACGAATTGCTACTATTCGTGAGCACCTGTAGCAGAACAATATCATTTTACGGAGATAGTATTGAACAACCAACCTCGATGATATATTATATCAATTTGTATCCTCCCATCAGCAATCTCGGACCGACACCCAACAATAATTATAGAGTAAAATGACAAAAGATTAAATATTTTAAAGGTATTTTGCTAATTAAATTTTCAAATGATTTTTTTTAAATGAAGATATATTTTTGTTTCTCCACCTATGAAGCTCGCTGGTCAGCCATCGAGCTATCTCATGCTCCCGTGAGAAGAAAAAAACCCATTATATATTTTTACCAGTTTCTTATGTTTCTCCTTCTAATGCAGTGAACCAGGATTAGATAACTGGACTTAAGTGCCAAAACCTTTAATTCCAAATATTGTATTTGAATAGATTGACAAAATATTAATTTCTTACAAAATTTTGTTAAATACTTGTACACTATTTATCATGAATACATAACTACAATGGTCATATTATCATAAATGTAACATTCATGAGTTATGGATAGTTATTTTAATAAATTTTGAGATCAATTTTTAACAAATATAAAATATTTCATTGGATGTTTGACTTTCTCTATTTAAAAAACTGTTATGCTAAGTTAAAATATTCTTCATAATTTATTTATTTATATCTAATTGGGGATCGACCATAATGGACAATCTAAGATAAATATTATTAATTTTGTCCTCCAACATTATCATAAATGTAAGTGAAATCCAACCTTTCGATTAAAATTAATATCACAAATCTTTTAATTTATTGAGTAACTGGAATAACAATCATGAACAAAGTTAAACATAATTACTTACATAGCAAAGGCCTCAAGCAACCACCAGAGAGTAGAAAATTCTTCAAATATGGAAAAAGATAGCTGAGAATTAAGAGTACATACAAAATGCTTAAGGTTTACAAGCTAACTAAGAGCATAATTGTGAGCAATCCTTCACAGGAAACACACAAGTTTGGTAGGATCAATACCAAATTAATTACCTTGCTAGAATCGGTTCATGAAAGCGATGCTAGAATTGTTTCAGGAAAGGGATACATTCTTTCCAGTATCGCTTGATCGCATCCACAACCTTAAAAGAGAGAGCCTTGTCATCAGGGTAATATGCAATTGGATCGGAAAGTAGGGGGGTCTGAACGCCAAGTACACCTTCTAAAGTCGCATGGAGACAGTATGCTGAGTATGTGACATGGTAACCTCCCTCTTGGACAATTAATATGCGTCCCTTTGAATGCCCTTCGGACAACATGCGTACTACTTCACCAATCTTCCTATAACCTGCCATTGTCAAGCACTGCCTTCCATTTGGATCAAACTGAAACAAAACAGAAGCTATCAGTGACATGATAAATCGTATATGCCTAACAGACTATGATTAGTTTTCCCTGGATTACTCTAATGAAAAATTATTGCAAAAAGAAATAAAGTGTCTAGGTGGAAAGTCAAGACTTCAAGAAGAAAAATTCCTTTTTCAGTTCACTAATGTTCATAGTTCATATACAATCGACATAACAAATAAGAAAATTATCAAATTGGCAACATGAAGATCAAGAAGGTCAGCAGATAGTGTAATGTAAAAGGAGATGGTGAATTTTACCAACATCAGTATCATCATTCAACAACTCACCGCACTAGAATCTTGCCCGACAACCAGAACAATAAGATTAGGTTCAAATTTCTGAATAGCTGGAACAACTAGTTCATTCAAAGCATAACCATAGCCCTCATCACCTGTCCCATTGGGCAATGGTATGTTCAGATTATAGCCAAACCCACTTCCTTCACCTAGCTCATGGGTAGAACCATCCTGTGGATGTGATGGTCCCCAAGAAGCATGATTCATGTGAAGGGAGATTGTAAGAACATTGTCTGAGTGATAGAAACCTTCCGCCGTACCATTCCCATAATGCACGTCAATATCAATTACAGCAATTTTTTTGCAGCCGGAATCTAGAGCAAGTTGTACTGCAAGCCCAGCATTGTTTAAAAAGCAATAACCATCTGCTCTACTAGGCTGTGCATGGTGACCTGGGGGGCGCACTAGGGCATAAGCCAGGTTTGCGTTTCCATCTAATATATACTTCATCGCCGATAATGTGGTTCCAGCAGCCAACAGGGCAGCACCCCACGAACCAGGATTCATGAATGTGCCCGAACAGAGTTCTTTATGCCCAGCTACATTGGCTTGCACCAGTTCTTCAATGTACTCTAAAGGATACAGAAATGGAAGAAACAAACTATTTCAAGAGTGTAAAAACTAGACCGATGAGAATTACTTTGCTAGTCATTTTCATATGGAATAACTTTAGCAAATCTGTAACACTGTAGATGATAAAGTCGGCTTAAACAACAATAGAGCAATTAAATAGTTCAATTTATATTAAACATGAACAAGACAGCATATCACCCTTCTAGTCTAAGATTCATGAATATCAAGCATAAGTTAACTAAGAAGAATAAAATCAGCATAGAATACTTCCAATCCGGAAAATTCTATGGAAGTTGAGCAAATGCTGTTCTCCACTTCTCCGTACAATCGTAAACTCCATGACAGTAGAGAGGATGCATTTCTTGTGCTAAACAATCACTAAGCACTATGATCAACACTACCATTAGAATAGAAAAGGTTGCTATCATTCCTAGACCCACACATCTGATTCTCTGCATCTTGGCTTCTTAACTATGAGTATTTTTTTTCCCTTTCCTCCAACTTCTGTTACATCTTTTTTCTTAATTCTTTTCATTTTCCTTCAGAGTGCAACTACGTTTCATCTCATCTCAAATAAATTGTGATGTTCACTACCACAAACAAGATGAGCATCATCAGATTAAGGAACTTCCGCAAGAAAGTAGTAAACATATGGAGATAGTTGAACATGCAACATCCATCAACTAAGAAGCTACTATCGTGTACAACAAGAAAGGGCTAGGCAATTTGGATGACAGCCAAGCGAGAAGTCGACTACATTGCTCAGCAGATATGAGTACTCAACTTTTTATACTTGTATCAAGCATAATCTTTATATGAAAAGTAATTATCGACATAGATTTTGAAGGTGATCGTAGGTCGGCAAGAGGGGGGTGAATTGCCCCTGAAAATAAAATTTTAACTTTTGTTTATCTTAAACAAAAATGTTGATTAGTTCACAATATTAATAACATAAAAAAACTATAACAAAAAATAACAAAGGCACACAGATAATTTACTTGGTTGCAACCAGGATTGTTGCTAATCCAAGACAAGTATGACGCAGATCTCCTGAAAAACTCCTTCAGGTGGAGAAGCCTCTTACACGTTAAAAAGCTCA
Source organism: Boesenbergia rotunda (assembly GCA_024364735.1). NCBI lineage: Eukaryota > Viridiplantae > Streptophyta > Magnoliopsida > Zingiberales > Zingiberaceae > Boesenbergia > Boesenbergia rotunda. The sequence continues at coordinate 731,747 of JAGFNQ010007814.1, read as the reverse complement.
GAAAAACAAAGAAAACAAGAGCCGAATTTGGTTTACAGTGAATGAATGAATTGGAACTGAGTTCTGGGGGCATATGTATAGTCCTGATCAACTCTATCTGAATGGTGATGTGGAATTATAGGGGTGCCCGAGTGGTTGAGGGCGCCAGACACGTGGCTTGTGCGTTATCCGGTGCATAACGTTCGCAAACGGCGAGTTGGCATATAAATCTTGGCTCTCGGGCGCCTATATGCACTGGGGCCCCGGGAATAGGAGCGCCCGAGTGCTCTCGGGTGCCCGAGTGACTTTTAGTCAGCAATTTACTGACCAGTCTCCAGCGGGTCTTCTTGGGTGATTTTCGGGCCTTCCAGAGTCGGGCTCACCTGAACCCTCCTCCAGTCTTCTCCTCGAGCGTGCTTCCGCCCGGCTTCTCGTCCCTCGGGCATTGCGCGCGTCCTTCTCGCTCCACCGGCGTACTCTTCCGCAGACCTCCGCAGACCTCGAATGCACTGAGCCCATCGACTCCGTTCCCGTGCCATCCTTGACCGCTGCGTCTTCCACTCGACTTCCTGCGCTCCTAAGCTCTTGCACACTTAGACACAGGGATCAAAAACCAACAGGACCTAACTTGACTTGGTTGATCACATCAAAACCAACCTAAGGTACTTACAATCTACCCCTTTTTGATGTACATCAACCCGAGTTGAGTTAAGTTAACGTTAGAAGCAAAAAAAAAAAATAGAAATCAATAAATGGCAATGTAAGCACCAAAAGAAATTTTAAAATTAAGTCTACCCCTTAACTTAATCCTATTTCTCCCCGTTTGATCACATCAAAAACTTAAAACATGTTAAGGGAAATACTAACTCTTACAAGAATTTATAAAAACTTAGTCCAACATCTAAAATTTTTGAAACATTTTGAACAGATTTTTAACAATAAATAGTTTCCAAAAAATCTAAGTTTTCAAATTTTGCTTGAAAATTAATTTTTAAAATGTAAAGTCTAATTTTGAAAAAATAATTTTAAAAAAATTAACTTTGATTCGAAAATTTATCATACTTTTATATAAGTTAGAATTTTCATAGAATTATCTTCAGAAAAATTATCAAAGTGAAAATAATTTTCTAACTTTTTAAAAATTAATTTTGAATTCAATGTTGATAATTTGGAAAAATAATTTTAAATTTCGATTTCGACATAAGATACATTTGAAAAAATTTTCTCAAGGCTTAAAAGGTAATCAACAAAATCCAAAAAATCGAATTCAATTAAATTAATTTTTTAAGTATTTTTAAAATTTAAAAACTCAATTTCGAACGAAAAATCATAATAAATCTGTTTATCTGTTAAAAAATTCCGAAAAAAATTCTATAGACAAATAAAAATTCTATCATTGAAAAATCTTAAACTAATTTTTCTGCAAGTAAATATTAAAAAATATATATCAACAAGATTAAGCATTAATAAAAAAAATCTCTTAAAAAAAAATCTAACAGTTTAAGACAGATTTGCGACACAATATAAATTTTTGCCAACAGCATTTATCCGAAACTTAGATCGAATATATGATATGAGAATTTTTACAATTTGGCTCCTGTGAAATTTAAAATACCAATTAAGTTTTCCATAATATCTAATTTTTGAATTTTGAAAACAACTTGAACATAAATGGTTGTTTTTTAAATTTTAATTTTGAATTTTTAAATTTTCATTTTCAAATCACAATTTATCATATATTTCTAATGAACATGAAGAAGATAATTTTTATTTTTTAATTTAACATTCTTATTTTTCAATTTACACATAGATTTTGTCATTTGCTTAATACGAAAATATAATTGATCAAAAGGTAAAAGACAAACCTCACTTACCATATCCTTTCTAAAATCGGAAGCTCCCCCTTCGTCACTGCTATCTTCTGACGTGACTCCCCTTTCATCGATGCTTTCATCTTCCTGATGTGAAGCTATCAATGCAAGTCCGACATGTTCCTCGAAATTTGAATCTTCCGATGAGGACTCGTCCCATGTTGCTTTTAGGTTGTGGACTTTTGCTTTTGTTACCCCTTTTCCTTTGTTCTTCAATTTGGGATAATTTTCCTTCACGTGTCCCTCTTCGTTGAGTTGTAACAATGGATTTTCCTTTGCTTCTTGCCCTGAATTTTATTAAATCTTTTAGCTTTAAAATATTTGGACAATTTCCTTACTATGTACGCCGTGTTTTCTTCATCTTCAGAAGATTCGTCTTCATGATGGATCTTCCTTGAGCTTAAAACGATATTGTCTGCTTTACTCTTTCCTGCACATCTAGATTCGTGAAGTTCTAAAGTTGAAAAGAGTTGCTCTAAGGTACTTACCTCAAGATCCTTAGAGATGTAATAGGCGTCAATTATCCAAGTCCAATTCACGGCCCTCGGGAAGACGTTTAATGCGTACCTTTGAGCGTCCCGATTGCTTACCGACTCTCCGAAGTTGTTAAGCTCCATAATAAACTCCTTAAGTTTTGTGTGTAGTTGAGCTACTAACTCTCCTTCTTCTAGTCGGAGGTTGCTGAGTTGATTCCGAAGTAGGTCTCTTTTTGCCAATTTAGCTTCGGAGGTACCTTCGTGAAGTTCAAGAAACTTTTCGCAAAGTTCCTTTGCAGATCGGTAGTTCCCGATTCGGTTGACTTCTTGTGCAGGTAGTATGGTCAGCAGATGGAATTCTTCTTTTCCGTTCGCCACAAAGCCCGCCTGCTCCTTCATTGTCCATAGGCTTTCGTCTTCGTGTCCTTGAGAGCTACAAAATCATTTTTCATAATTAAAAGTAAATCGAAATCTATTTTAAAGAATATCTGCATCTTGCGCTTCCAACACGCGAACTCCCCCTCGAACTTTGGCGAGTAAATGACCGGTCCGACCATTTTATAGTTGCAGCAGATGGCGATTAGTCCTTCTGGAACGTCCTTACTCTGTTACCAATTGAAGGTGATCGTAAGTCGGCAAAAGAAGGGTGAATTGCCCCTGAAAATAAAATTCTATCTTTTGTTTATCTTAAATAAAGATGTTAATTAGTTCACAATATTAATAACATAAAAAAAACTATAACAGAAATAACAGAGGCACACAGATAATTTACTTGGTTGTAACCAGGATGGTTGCTAATCCAAGGCAATTGTGGCGCAAATCTCCTTAAAAACTCCTTCGGGCGGAGAAGCATCTTACACGTTGAAAAGCTCAGAAAAACAGAGAAAACAAGAACTGAATTTGGTTTACAGTGAATGAATGAATTGGAATTGAGCTCTTGGGGCCTATTTATAGCCCCGGTCAACTCTATCCGAATGCTGACGTGGCACTATAGAGGCACCCGAGTGGTTGAGGGCGCCTGACATGTGGCTTGTGCGTTATCTGATGCGCAAGTTTGCAAACGATTAGTTGGCAGATAAATCTTGGCTCTCGGGTGCCTGTATGCAGTGCGGCACTCTAGAATAGGGGCGTCCGAGTGACTTTTGGTCAACAATTTGCTTACCAGTATCCAGCGTGTCTTCTTGGGTGATTTCCGGGCGTTCCAGATTCAGACTCACCCGAACCCTCCTCCAGCCTTCTCCTCGAACATGCTTCCGCCCTGTTTCTCGTCCCTCGAACGTCGCACGCGTCCTTCTCATTCCACCGGCATACTCTTTCGCAGACCTCTGCGACCCTCGATGCACCAAGCCCCTTAGCTTTCTTTTCGTGCCATCCTTCTCGACCGTTGCGTCTTCCGCTCGACTTCCTGCGCTCCTAAGCTCCTGCACACTTAGACACAAGGATCAAAAATCAAAAGGACCTAACTTGACTCGGTTGATCACATCAAAACCAACATGGGGTAATTATAGATTTCTCAATTTCAGATTATGCATTATAAAAATCATAAAATTTGATATTTGATTTAAACATTAAGAAAGTTTCGAGCTAACGTCATCAGATACATCCAAAGGCATGAAGGGAAAAAAAACCTCTCTTCTTTTAGCACTGCCAATATTCAGTACAAAAAGCTCCAAGTTAACGTTTTTTAACTAAAAGAGCTGCCTTTTTTTAATTTTTTAGGAGCAAAAGAAGACAAACTAAACATGCAAAATACGAAATAATTCACAGGCGCGAGTGACTGACTAAGCTAGGTCAAGAAGAAGCAGTACCAGGAGTGTGGAAGGAGTGAAGTTCCGAGTAATGGGCAGGGCGGCCGGAGTGCCATGAGATAAATCGGGCGAGGGGGCCCTTGCGGAGGATCGAGACCATGTTCCTCACCCGGTCGGCGTTCTCCGGGTGCTTATCAAGGACCTCGAGGAACCCTGGATCGAATCCTGTGTCGAAGACGCCAGAGCCAGTGTCGTGGTCGAGCATCCCCTCGTGCCAGAAGACGTGGATGACATCGCCGGGCGGCGCAGCCTCCGGAAGCGGCGAAGAAGGCGACGGCGACTCCATTCGATTTCGGGCGTAGATTGCACTGGAGATGAGACGAGAGGTGAGGCGAGGAGAGGGAAAGGGAACCTAGTCGGCTTGTTTGCTGTGGTTTTTTTCTTTTTTTGTGGTCTTCTGAAATTTATTTAATTCATGTAACCAACCCTTAGTATCCGAATAATCTGGAGGGGACCGATACGGTATAACGTGTCCGGGATGATATTTAAATTCTCATTGCCTAGGCAAGTGTCTTTACGTCAACTGTGACAATAGGTAATTTACTTATCTCTAATAATCCCGTCAATCCATTTCAAAATTAATATAAAAACATAAAAAATTATTAGTTCGGATAATACGTGAGGAGGACGGGTAACTCTCAAATTTCAAAATCACAATATTTATATATTAATTATCAATCTATCCTATAAGACGTCTCATCTTTTATCATTGCGCTATAATCTCATGTATCATTAATTTAAATTTTAGTCATGTAGATGAGTCTTGAGGGAACTCTCAGAGTATAGTATATGCTATGTAAAATTTAAATTTTTATTATCTAGAAAATTCATTTTATTTTTTTACAATGGCATCACGCCTGATGAAATAATACGACGTAAGGGCTCACTAATTTGGTAGAATAGTCAAGCCAGAAATTAGATAGTCAGTGGGAACATAAATTAATCGCATTGGAGGAGGAAGGAAGCCAGAAAATTTCTTCATGGCAGCAGAATTACTAAAAACGTTGCACTCAACTAAAATCTTGTAATTAGAAAGTTATAATTTACTAGTAAATTATGCAATAAGATATCTTGTAACATCATTCGAATCAGCCAGACACATAACGCACAGAAAGAAAATAAAATTGATACAGCCACTAGCAGAAATCCAATAGAATGCAAATGTAAAAATTCAAAGTTGATGTAGTCAGAATCCCCCTTTCCAATTTCCATTGCCCCGATACTCTTATTTTACCATACCACTTTAATAAGGTTCACACTGATAAGAGTTTTCAACCTTCAGTGGCTAAACAGTCCTCCGACCAGCCAGTTTGTGGCCTCCCGTTCACCTCCATAAGAGCCTCTAATTCCTTATGTATGTATGGCCCCTGGAATTATGGTGCAACGGTAGAGCGATTAATCATTATCTTAGACATCCGCAGTTCGATTCCCAGCTACGGCGTATTTATAAAAATTTTCTCTCTAATGAGGCTTAAATCCTGAGACGTTGGGCTTCTAGACCGCCCACAGCGAGCGCTTCCCGATTTACCTTGGCGGTCGGTAGAAAATTTTCGTATGACCGAATTGATCATTCGAGGTTAAAAAAATCTCGTCGATTATTTTTTTTTCTAATTTCCTATGCATTGACTGTCTCCCTACATCTTCGCCCATAATCTATAACTCCGCTCGCCACCTGCAATGCCAACAAGCTACTGGCCGAGGAGCTTAAATTGAAACACAGGAGTTTAAATTTATGTTTCTAAGTGACGTGGTTCTCGAGTAATGTATCATATGATATGGCAGTATTTACATGGCACTCGGGTGACGTGTCATGTGATATGGCAGTACTTATATGACATTCAGATAGGCAAAGAGATGACTGGACTGCTGACTAAGCGAACGAATGATAACTGTTGGAACGAATAGCAACCGTTGATCACGAAGAGTCACGATCTGACCGTTGGTGATGAGACTTAATCTAAAGCGTCAAATCGAATCTGACGGCTGAAATCAAAGAGAGATCTAAAGGGTTACAACCATTTAGATATGACGGTTGAGATCAAAAGGCTATCTGAAGGGTTACAACCCTCCAAGTCGAACGACCCAGATGAATCCTAAACCAAAGGTCACAGTCACTCACCAAAAAGTATTTCACCTCTTCTTATTATATAAATAGAATCCCCTAGATGCTGGAATCATTTATTCAATCATCCAGACTTCAAAAAGTATGCACCCCATCTTCTGTATCCAGAGTCCAAAAATCCTACGAAAACGTTTGCTGCTCTAGAAATTCGAAGTGTTGTTATTTTGAGACATCGTCGTTGTATCTTGGGAAATGAATTGTTGCTATCCGTGAGCACTTATAGCGGAGAAATATCATTTTACGGAGATAGTGTCGAACACTAGCCTCAACGATCTCATATCAGTTTGCATCCGCCCCCATAACAATCTAACCGACTCACAATCGTAAAACGATATTATGCAAACTGATAAGACCTTGATCAATGGCGTTCCGACCATCGTTTCACACGGAGAGAAGCCGGAGAAGTTCAACGGAGCCGACTTCAAACGATGGATCAATGATGTTCCAACCGCCGTTCTACACGGAGAGAAACCGGAGAAGTTCAACAGAGCCTACTTCAAACGATAGTAGCAGAAGATATTTTATTTGACAACGTTAAACCTCATACGGTTTGTGCGTGAAGGTGATTTCGCCAGCCACTACGGAAGGTGATTCCAACAGTAAGGTTGCATGCGATGCATGATCGCAAAAAGATTTCCTGTGCCGCAACTACATTCTCAACGCATTGGACAACACGTTGTATAATATGTATAGTCCGATGGAGACTGTAAAATTTCTGTGGAAATCACCAGAAAAGAAATACAAAACCGAAAATGTCAGATTGAAGAAATTCATCGTCGATCGGTTTTTGGATTTCAAGATAGTGGATTCCGATAGCGTGACATCTCAAGTCTAAGATATGCAACTGATATTGCATGATCTATATGTCGAAGACATAAAGCTGAGAGTCATTCAAAGTAGCTGCGATAATCAAGAAACTTCCTCCGTCGTGGAAGGATTTTAAAAATTACCTCAAGCACAAACAAAAGGATCTGGAGCATTGATCGCGAGGAGTCGCGATATGACCGTGGGTGATGAGCCCTGAGGGTATGCGACCGATGTAAAGGCTTAGTGAATGCCCAATCCTTCGCACCATTCTTTGAGTTTGCGCCCTGTAAGGGATGTCGTACCTACAGACAATGTCTTTCCACAGGATATTCATCACAGCAGCCTCCGTAATGTGTGCTAGAGGCTCAACTTCTACTCATTTGGAGAAATAATCCACTAGAACCAGCAAGAACTTCTTTTGTTGGGGTCCGATTGAAAATTGACCCACAATGTCCATTCCCCACTGATCGAATGGGTAGGACACTGTGGAGACTCGCAGCGGCTCAGTCGGTTGATGAGTATATGTTGATGCCTCTGACAGGCCTCGCATCCGACCACGAACTTGAGGGCGTCGGCCAGCAGGGTTGGCCAAAAGTACCCTGCCAAGATAATATTCATGGATAGAGACCTTCCCCCAATGTGGCTTCCACAAATGCCTTCATGCACTTCTCGCATTACATATTCGTCTCCCTCTGGCCCGACACATTTGAGGAGTGGTCAGGCAAAGGCTCTCTTGTATAATTGATCTCCGACTAGTGTGAATCTGGAAGCTCAGTGGCGGAATAATCGGATTCCCTGATCCTTGGTCGGCGTATTCCCACTACGTTGGAACTCCAAATACGGATCTCTCCAATCAGCTATAGTCTGGCCTTCAGCTTCCTCACCAATCTGAACTACAGTCTCTTCGGTGATACTGGGCTCATCCAGCTGCCAGGCCGAGATAGAGCTAGCCAACTTGGCTAGTTCATCCGCCTTGGCATTGTCTGCTCGGGAAATTTTCTGCAGAGTAACCTCTATAAAAGAGGATTTCAGCTGCTCATAAATGGCTACATACCTTTGCAAGCACTCGCACTTAATTTCAAAGTCGCCCTTTATTTTGTGCCACAAGCTAAGAGTCTTAATGCACAATGACTCGAGAAGCTCCCACATGCTTAGCTGCTTGCGGCCCAGCTAGGATCGCTTCGTATTCAGCTTCATTGTTGGTGGCCTGGAAGTGGAGTCGGATAGATAAATGCAACGTATCTCCCCGGGGGGAAAACCATTAGCACTCCGACCCCGCTGTGCTTATTGTTGGAGGACCCATCGAGATAGATCTTCCAGACTCCTTCAGTTTCGGGCTCAAGGACAGCTTCGAGCATGAAATCCCAAGGGTTTGTGCTTTGATGACAGCACGGGCCTGGTACTCAATCCTGAATTCGCTCAGCTCTGCGGTCCATTTGATTAGCCGACCCGAGGCTTCCAGATTGGTGAGAACTCGTCCTAGCGGGCTGTTGGTGAGAACCATAATTGGGCGTGCTAAGAAATATGGCCTGAGCCTCCAAGCCATTAAGACCAGAGCGTAGGCTAACTTCTCCATCATAGTGTAGTGTGTCTCTGCATCCTTCAAGAGGTGTCCGAAGAAGTAGACCGGGTACTGCACAGTGCCTTCTTCTTGGATAAGTGCAGAGCCCACCGCTTGCTAAGCCGCGGACAGGTAGACAAACAATGTCTCCCCTTCCACTGGCTTGTAAAGGACGGGGAGCTTTGCCAGATAAGCTTTCAGATCTGCAAATGCCTTCTCACACTGGGCATCCCAGTCGAACTTGACTGCCTTTCTCAAAATCTTGAAGAAGAGCAGGGTCTTGTCGACAGACTTGGAGATGAACCTGGATAAAGTTGTAATCCTGTCGTTCAGCCTCTGTACCTCCTTGAAGTTGCCAGGAGAGGGCATATCAAGGATGACCTTCACCTTTGTTGGTGCAATCTTGGTTAGGTCAGGGTTGACCTAGTTTGACAAAGCTCAGGTGAGCTTGAGTCTAGCAAGCTCGGGTGAGCTTGAGGTGTATGTTTCGATGTTTGACATTGATGTTTGAATGCCGTATGGTGTCAAGTGGGTCAAGGTTGACTGGAGACTTGACTAGGTGAAGACCAGGTGGATCGGGGAGATCGCACGCTGGCATGGGAAAAAGACCTAGTGGGACTAGGCACACCTAGTGGGACTAGGTGAAGTCCAGGTGGATCGGGGAGATCGCACGCTGGCATGGAAAAAGACCTAGTGGGACTAGGCACACCTAGTGGGACTAGGTGAAGTCCAGGTGGATCGGGGAGATCGCACGCTGGCAAGGGAAAAGACCTAGTGGGACTAGGTGAAGTCCAGATGGATCGGGGAGATTGCATGCTGGCAAGGTGGAAGTCTACCGAGAGACTAGACCTAACTCGAGGGTTAGGCGAATCTGGTTGGGAACCAGGTCAAGTCCGAGCTGGGAGCTAGGCAGTAAAAATCCAGGTCGGTCAACGGGGTTGACCGGACACTTGGTAGGGGATCCTGGACTTGTGGGAACAAGTTAGGGTGGACTCAATCGATTGGGCAATCGATTGGGCCAATCGATCAGGTGATCGATTAGAGTGGTTTTCGCGAGAGGACAGAAGGGTCCTGAATCGATTGGGTAATCGATTCAGGGTATCGGTAATAGATTGGCTAATCGATTAGGGCGGTTTGCGCGAGAGAACAGAGAGGCTCTGAATCGATTGGGTAATCGATTCAGGGCAATGGTAATCGATTGGCTAATCGATTACGGTTCGAAAACTAGCCGTTGAACGGCTAAGTGTGACGTGGTAATCGATTGGGTAATCGATCACCAAACCCTAGGCGACGGGTATAAGGTCTTTCGCGCAGGTTTTGGCCGTAGCTCTTCTTCCTTCTTCCACGCCATTTCAAGAGAAGCTTTGGGGCTTAGTGTTGCTGCACTTCCAAAGTTCTAGAGGCGATCACAAGCTTGAAGATAACAAGAAAAGCAAAGTGTGAGCTTATTTATTGTAAATCTTGTGAGATTTCTTTTGTATTTGCTTTGTCTCTTGTTGTATCTTTGTGAAAGCTTGTAAGAGGTTTCTCCACCTCAAGAAGGAGACTTTCATAGTGTATGAGAGTGTGAGGAGAGTGGATCCTTGGATTAGTCACCCGACCGGGGTGGATACCAAGTAAAATCCAAGTGTTAGCGATTGCTTGAAGTCTTCCGCCGCGACAAATCATCTACAAGCGAATCGAAGCTAATCACCCCCCCCCTCTAGCTCGCCAATCGGTCCCAACAACCTTATCTGAATTGGCCTTGATCCCCCTCTCTGTCACCATGTAGCCTAAGAACCGGTCATTCTTTACTCTGAACAAACACTTGGTCGGGTTCAGCTTCAGCAGGATATCATATCCTTCCCCTTGTCTTTCTTGACCAGGATATCATCCACCTAGACTTCAATGTTCCTCCTGATCTGATGCCTGAAGACTTTATCCATCTTACGCTGATAGGTTGCCCCAGTGTTGCGCAACCCGAAACGCATGATGTTATAGCAATCTGTGTCATCTGTCATCACAAAGCTTACCTTTTCTTGATCTTCAGGCGCGAGAGGAACTTGGTGATGTTGGTGCAATTTGCACTAATAGTTAAACCTGAGTTTTGATGAATGACAAATAGGTTAAAGTTAGACTTGCTTTTGGTTTTGATCTCTTTACTAAGTGTGCAGGGTTGAAAGACTTAGGACCTGACACCAGGCTGAAGTCCAGGGTGGTTGAGTCCTGGCTGGAAGTCTAGGGTGGTTGAGTCCTGGAGAGAAGTCCAGTTGGGTTCACGGGGCCTGACAACTGGCTGAAGCCCAAGTTGGTTGAAACTTGGCAAAAAGACCAGGGTGGTTGAGCCCTGGCAGGAAGACCTGGTGGGTTAAGAAGTTGAGTAGAGCTGCATGAGGTAAGTGAGGTAAGTCACTGGAGGAGAGAACCAGTGAGGACGAGTCCTATTTTAGGACTGTAGGCGCGGTCCAACTTAGGCCCATTTTGGTGACCTCGGTTGAGTCCTGGTTAGATCCTTATCCAGGTTTGGACGGGGTCTAATTAACTCTAAATGCTTTAACTCTATTTTACAGAATTTATTTAATTAGATTCTAAATGCATTAACTCTATTTTACAGAATTTATTTAATTAGATTCTAAATGCATTAACTCTATTTTACAGAATTTATTTAATTAGATTTTGTAGTTGAATTTTATAAAATTATTCCTTATCTAAAGCCTTGGTGGAGGATAAATTATCAATTAAATTATTCGTATTTCCTTCTTTTTAGAGAATAAAATTATTCCTACTAATGCTTAAAATTCTCACGTAAAGCTTAACTGGAAGGATAAAATCTTCTTTTAAATTATTAATAAAATTGTAAGAGGATAAAACCTCTCGGTTAACTTTTCAATATTCTGTATTTATATTTTATATAAATTATTTTCTTAATTGAAGCAAAGAATAGAAACATTATCTTTTTTTTTAATTATTTTATCTTGTTGATGGATAAAATTTGAGCTGAGAAGATCATGCATCGAGGCACTATAAATAGAAGCAAGCAAGCCCTCTAACAGATAAGAAAATTTGATTCTGGTTCAAGCTTTGGCGCTCTCTTGCTTCCACGCTCCTCTGCTGCGGTTTGTGCTTTGACTCGACGCTGTCCGACCGCTGCTGGAAGATCACTCCCAACACCCAAGTTGCTTCAGATAAATCTAAGTGTTGGGTAACGAATTTTTTTTTCTGCACTTAAATTATTTAAGGGGGAAGTGTAGGGCTGTTACACTTCCGCCCAATCTTGTATTCGAATCACTCTATCGGTAGTTTGTCGGTAGAGGTTTTTAGTGGATTGCCCACAGGAAAGGTTCAAGGAACCTGGGCCTTCGAGTAGGAGTCGGCGAAGGCTCCGAACGAAGTAAAACTCCTCGTGTAATTTTTTTTTTATTTTTCGCTTTCGCATTTCGTTTTAATTTTTCCGCTGCGCACGTTATAAAAAGCATCGTACAATTTTCTATCGACTCTGATTTTATAACGAAGATTTTAAAAGTCACGTGATTCACCCCCCCCCCCCTCTCACGTGCATCGGTCCTACAGGTGATACCCCTGGTAGGCGTCCAACATGGAAATGAACTCACAACCAGAGGTGGAATCTACGAGTCTATCTATACGAGGCAGAGGGTAGCAGTCTTTAGGGCAGACTTTATTTAGATCTCGAAAGTCAATACACACCCGTCATTTACCCCCTAGGCTTAGGGACAAGTACTACATCAGCCAACCAAGTTGAGAATTGAACTTCTCTTATGTGACCAGCCTTCAGCAACTTGGCGACCTCCTCTCTGATAGCCTTGTCCTGCTCGGGCGCGAAATGTCTTCGTCTCTGCTTCATCGGCTGAGCCCCGGGGGTCATATGCAAATGATGCATGGCCAAGGCTGGGGGGACTCCTTGGATCTCCTCGGTAGCCATTGCAAACACATCTCGATGGCTCTACAAGCAGTCAATCAATCGGCTTTTTAGCTCTAGCGTGAGGTCAGCAGCAATCTTGGTAACTCCCCATGGTCATTGAGGGTGTATCTGAACTTCTTCGCTCTCGACCTCCCTCCGTTCTTCCCTGGGCCCTTCCTCCTCTCGAGGGTTGACAAGGTCAACATGCAGAGCTTCCTCAGCCTTCAAGTTCTTGAGGGTTTCAGACCTGACCTTCCCATTGTAACATCGCCGAGAAGCCAGCTGATCCCCTATGACCTCGGCTACTCGCTCGCCCACTGGGAACTTGATCTTTTAGTGGTAGATTGAGATCACCGCCTGGAATACTCTAAGCGTGGGGTGTCTGAGGACAGTGTTGGGGCAATCTATGGTCCGGAGTGACCATGTGTTTTGATCTTTGGGCAAAGGGTTTAAGTTAGGTTTACCTTTGTGGTTTGATATGTGTGATTGAGTTTGCAGGACTTGGTGAGTCACACATGGAGGACATATTTGAGGGACGAGAGCCGAGGGAAGAGGACTCGAAGGGCAAGCCGGGAAGTGGACTTCAAAGGGCACACGTGAAGGGTGGCATGGAGGCAGGCCGAGGGCTTGCGTGCGCATTCGAGGGACGATAGCCGATGGAAGAGGACTTCAAGGGGCAAGACAAGGGAGTGTACTTGAAGGCATACGTAAAGGAGGGTCTTCGGAGTGAGGAAGAGTGGTTTTGTAAGTTGGGCAGTCGACTGGGAATAAATCAGTCGACTGCCAGCGGGTAAACTCAAATTCATAGAAAGATAAGTCAACTGATCCAGGACCAGTCGACTGATCAGGTCAAAAATCTAGCCGTTGGCTAGCTCTTAGAGTGGGATCAGTCTACTACCCTGGGAGCAGTCGACTAGTAGCGGCTAGTTCAGCCTTAAGGCTCTATTTAAGAGAGCTTTGTTTTGGCTGAGAGTTTTGACGAAATGAGCTTGGTTAGAGCTGATTAGTAGTCTTTGTGCTCAGAGGTGTTGTCCGGGATTGTGGCGAGGTTTCTCCACCCACAAGGAGCTACACGAGCTAGCCGAAGGTCATTCAGGGAGTGATCCGTCGAAGGATCAAGGGATCGTCCACCTTATGGATAGCCGTGGAGTAGGAGCGTCATCTCCGAACCACGTAAACGGTAACGTGTTAGCGATTGTTTGTTTTTATATTTAGTATTTCCGCTTGCGCACGCTAACATCGTAGGTAGAAATCGAAGAAAAGCTATTCACCCCCCTCTAGCTTAACAGTCATGGTCCCAACAAGTGGTATCAGATCAAGGTACGCTCATCTACGGACTAACCGCCGGGAGAGCAAGGGTCCTAGAGGAAAATGGGTGATGTCGACCACAACTAGTGTCACAAATGGTCTCAAATTGAATAAAAATCAAAAACCCACTCTCACAAATGAAATGTAGAATAGGGGCCTCGAGTCGTATTTTTCCAAAGGCTACTAGTAGTGTTTGGTTTTCTTAATGCTTGAATCACCTTTTTGGGGTTTTCGATACAATTGTAAAATTGAACTATTCTAAAGTTAATGGTAAATGCACGAAGTTAAATAGCTAAAGGAACTATTCATTTCATTCAAAGATTAATTGCAATTTCCCTTAGACTTGCCAACATCTATTAAACCGAACTAATACTAAACAATTCAAACTTAACTTGAAACTTAAACCTGGACTTATTGAAAGAAGTTAAGCAGAAGTAAATCTAACTACCAAAACAAACTGCAAGGTACCATATTTCCAGAACTAAACAGAAAGAAATTTCAACTATTAACTCGAAATGTAAATCTAACTATAGCCATCAAAATTCAGTTGCCAAATATTCAAAAGACAAGTGCAGAATTTAAACTAAACACCCTAACACACTTGAGTTCACTGGATTCATGCCAAACCGCATTTCTGTTGTCACACAAAAACTGGAACAACTCCAGAAATCAGCAAGGACGTTGAAGAGATCCTCTGAACTTGAATCAATCCGAATCTGAAGAACATCAATCAAGAAACACTCTATCAATCGGCAAATCAGATTCGACAGACCCTGAAATTGCAATTCTGGAAGCTAAACTCTGTTCTGCTGCAAATGTGTTCTGTGAAGCTCGCAATGGAGTCAGGAATCACCAAAGCACACCTCTGACAATCGATGAACTCCTCAGTGAGCTCAGAAAGAAATGATAGCTAAAACAGAGCACACGCAGTCACGACCTCGAAACCTCGGCGTCGCGATTCCAGCTACCCAAAACCGTCCAGATCATGTCTTGAAGTGTCCTCGCAGATTCTACAGCTTGAATGAGAACGAGAACTCGAGAGTGTGGGCGAACGGGAGCTTGGTGAAGAAGAAACTCAATAGAACAGTAACTCGCCGCCACCCTATCGAAAGGGTTTCTTTTCCTTTTTGTGGGATTTCCTTGAGCCGGGTTCAATTGGGTTCGGTTTGGTTCATAAGGGAATTAGGGATTATTTAGGGTGGCTTGGTTTGTGTTGGGCTTGAGTTTCAATCCTTGATGAGAGCTAGATCAATTAAGCCTCCTTGTTAGATGACTCCTTGTGGTTTGCCTTGACCAAGTGCCCATCTAAATCAATTTAAAATGTCCCTACAAAAACCACCTTAAATCTATGAGAAATAATATGACAATTGAGATAATTTTATACTAAAGCTTCAAAACAATCTCCACTCAAAGAATATGACAAGAATTGTAAAATAAAATATAAAAGTAACAAAACACCCCAATTATCATGCCAAAGGATTGTACTAATTGACAACTTGTCAATTCCCCCACACTTATCCTTGAACGTCTCGGTCAAGTAATCAAAACTAAGAAACAATGAATAAGGTATCTCCCTAGACAATTCTCAATCTTACTTGGAAGGTAATTAAAAGAAAGCCATCTAAAACTGTCAAATTTCAAACATTAAGTTCAATGGACTCGACTCTAATTCTTGGTTAACACATAATGACCTTCATCCATCATGAATCTATTGAGATGAGTTCAACAGCTTAATCCTCTCAAGGGTATTTTAGTGGCTCTCATCCTAAATTCTAATTCATGTCACAAATTGGAGCTCACTCAAGCCACTTATGTTTCATGCACTACCATATGCTTGCTTGTCTTCTACTCTCCACCACTATCCTTGATATAAGAATTCACACTTATAAAAGCTTATTTGGAGCTTTGCACGAATCAATAAAAATTATAGGGCTAGAAGAGAAATGAGAAAGGAATTAAAGATAATGGTGGAAGATATTTGTACAATAGAATGTTACTTGATAACTTTTCCCACACTTCCTTTCATTCTTTTCTGATCATCCTGACTTCCTTGCTATAATTCAACCATTCTATCAAAAGCATTTAAATTCTGATATCAGTGTTTAGCAGCCTTGCCTTACATACTTCCCTCATTATCATTGTCTTCAAGTTCAACCAGTTTTTTTCTTTTTTTTTTTCTTTGAACTCCGGATCTTAAATCTACCATGATTCCATATTTTAATTCTTCAGTCATGAATGTATGGACATCTTTGAACAAATCAGAACTTGCATCAACTCTGGTACACCTAAGCATCGAATCTGAAATAAAATCAGTTCCTGAAAAAAAAAATTCTCTGCAATACACAGCCTGGATTTACAGCTCCACCATTTCTTCTCAGCTTGGCACTCACATGATAATTAGAAACTGAGTACTCTACTTAGAACTTTTTATTGGTCACCATAGTATCTCTACTTTGGCATCCAAACTCAAAACTGATTCACTGAATCCTCGGCAGCAATAGCTTCTGATTTCCAACTTGGCACACAACAGTTAGCTGAAACTTTCATCTGCGATCAGCAAGTTAATTCGTTTGTTGTAATTGAAGAATCAACTGAAAACTTTGCTCGATATTTAGCAACTTCACAGCATTGGCATCCTGAACTTATGCATTCCCTTGAAATCAGCTCACTAGCAGTATTAAACTGCCATGGTTCCCTAGTATCTATTTGGTCTACTCAAACCAAAAATTTCAGCTTCACACCCTCTTGTACGGTCTCTTATTTCCCTTTAGAATTTGCATCATTGAAACTTGAAACATCAAATAATTATCAAGGAAGTAGATGTTCCATATGTAACCTTCACCTACCAACTCTTGCAACTCACTCTTGATACCCAACTCCTTCAAGCTGGCACTCTTCTAATTACTAATTTGCCTTACTGCCTCACTGATTTCAGAATTCCCAAAATCGTCAAATTATTCATCCTTACACTTCTCTGCTTTCTTCACATCACTTACATCACAGAAACTTGCCTCAAGTATAAGTGGGGAATTTAAATGCTTCCCCTAAGAATCACTGATCAGAAAGTTTGATTTCCAGCCACGGCACTACATTCATCCTTGACTGATTTCATCCATTTTCCTTAATAGCAATCTTAACTTACACTTGCATTGCCAGCAGTTGGAATTCTGCTCCCAAGAGATTGAGTCCGGGAAAGATAATTCTGCATTACTGCTCTACTGCTTTAGTTCATCAATGTATTTCTGATTTCTTCTCAACCTCCTTGATTGTAAGAAGCTTAAAATATCAAAACTAATTCACCGAATTCACGCTTACTATTAGCTCCTGAATTCTAGCTTGGCACACAAGTTGGCACTCAACAATTTCCAATTTACACACCTTCTTTTTAGTTCAATTCTTCCATACACACTCTTATTTGATGCTTTTCTCTCTACTTATCAAAATTTCATATTACAATTTGCATCTTCCCATTTCTTGCTAACTGTTTCTTACATCTTGAGAAGCTAACATACTTGAAATCCTATCTAGAAATACACTCAATAACAGCTCAAGTTTTGTCACCTATTGTTCGGAAACTCACATTACAAGTTGGCACAAACATCATTGCTTGTCCACTACTTTTACAGTGACCCAGCCACTGGTTTTCCGATTTATTCAGAGTTCATCCATTCCTTGTCATTTACAAGCAATACCTCTCCTAGTTAACTGAACAAATGCCCAATTTTTGTAATAAACAGATAACAGTTCTCATCTGCTAAAGTTTCAACTCTTTGGCACACCATCACAGCTTCATTCCTTAAATATGACTTGATTTGATTCATTTCTGTGCTACCTTCACTTCTGATTAGGTGCTAATAATTGTCAGCCAAGTAATGGTCGATAGGATAGAATTCTCCTTGAATTTGATAACTATCCAAAACTCTTGGCACACCCACTCAAAACTTGATACTCTTCTTATTCTTATTGTTTCCTGCAACTTTTACAGCTTCAACCTTCAATCTTTCAGCATTCCCAATCTCAAGTCCTATCTGAATTGTTTAGCCGTAAAGTTCAGATTTACTATGATTCCTTGACTTTACCTCCACTGAACTCCTAACCGTATTGCTTCTTTTTAGATTTATTGATCTGAAGCTTACACTGATTATCTGGACAGTGAGTTCAGATTTAGTTCAATCACTGCAAAGTTGCAAAAAAATCAACATCCTATGGCCTTCCGAAATTGTTAAAGCATAATGACTTCTTTGCTCGATTCCCATATCAACTTGAATTAGTTGGTTATGATAACAAGTCTTCAAACTGCAATTATAACTTTGAAACATCAAATAATAAGAAGGAAATCATGTGCTCCACTTGGAATTTTTTTCAATCAACTCTTGCAACCCAACTTGGCACGCAACAGTTACAATTGTTTGCCAAAAATTATCTTGCCTACCATGAATCGTTCCCCCACACTTAAATCTTTGTCCGTCCCGAGCAAAATATCATCAAGTAACAATCAAAGTACCTATATCCAAGCAACTCAGAAAATAGAATATGAAGAATGAAAATATGTGAAGAAATAGCAAGAAACATAATACAATTGTATGAAATAGGAAACAAATTGATTTACCTCTATAAGTGTGATCCAATCATAGGAGTATGGCCTTGAAAGAATCTAAGCAAGTTCTAGAGTGACAATCACATAAATGCATAACACAATGAAAGTTAAATCCTCACTAGGCAGAAAAGTATCATCTCAATCTAATCAATCAAGAATCCATCACTACATAATAACTCAAGTATCCAAAGTTTCATCCATGAACTTGAATCCAAAACTTAACAATCAAAGTTAACTAACTTTCAAATAAAACTTCCAAAATGATATAGAGAATCCCTGAGGCGATTCAACATATTCCTTGAATCAAAGCCATTTTTGTTCTTTATTTCTTTTCTTTATTATCATTTTTTTTATTAAATAAAATGACAAGTGCTAAGATGATATTAACAATGAAGATTTCATTTAACTTCAAAAGTAACCTCATAAAATCGAAATGCTACTTTAAACTAAGATTTATTAATGCAACAAGATAAAGAAATGATATCTACAATGGAAATTATGCACAAGATGGAACACACTCCCCTTAAGTTGGGTATTTGGCATTCGTAGAGTCCATTCCATCCACTTCTAATCCTTTGATCTCTTCATGAAATTTCTTAAGTCGGTGACCATTAACTTTGTAAACTTTACTGTTGGAGCAATCGGCCCTAGGATGGTCCGGAGTGACCATGGGTTTTGATGTTTGGGCAAAGGGTTTAAGTTAGGATTACCCTTGTATTTAATATGCGTATGTTGAGTGTGCAGGGTGTACAGGTTACACATATGGACCTGACTGGACGGCCTCAGTACGATGAAGGATGGCATGGAGGCCAGCTGGAGGCTGGCGTGCGCATCTAAGGGACCATGGAGTGCAGGTACGATGAGCTGATGGGCGCGGACTTCGAGGCGTACGTGAAGGGTGGCATGGAGACAAGCTGGAGGCTTGCGTGCACATCCGAGGGACGAGGGCCGAAGATGAAGGGGGCGCGAAGGCAACAGTCGAGGCTGCGGAGGAGGAGTCAGTCGAGTCGTGAGGGTACGAGTGCAGTGTGATTGTACTCGGGAAATCCTAGGGTTTGAGTGCGGAGTGGAATGTACTCAGGAGGGGAAGCCTTAGGTGTGTGAGTAGGGCAGTCGACTGCCATTGTGGCAGTCGACTGGGACCACAACACAGAGAATCGGGTCGACCCAAGCAGGGTCGACCAGTTGACTGCCAGTCGACTGGAATTGGTTCCAGTCGACTGGTCCTGTACCAGTCGACTGGAATTGGTTCCAGTCGACTGGTCCTGTACCAGTCGACTGGAGGTCGACCGTTGCGAAGGCGGCTGAAGCATTCATTGCATATGTTTGTAGCCGTTGAAGCCTACCAGTCGACTGGTAAGTGAGCAGTCGACCGGTAGCGAGAAATCAGCCCCGAATCCTATTTAAAGAGGACTTCGTGGTGGCTGAGTTTCTTGGCGAATCTTGCTTGGAAAAAGCTTGATAGTAGCCTTGTGTGCTCAGGTGCTTGTAGAGGATTGTGGAGAGGTTTCTCCACCCACAAGGAGCTACACGAGATAGCCGGAGAGCATCCGGGGAGCGATCCGCCGAAGGATCAAGGGATCGTCCACCTCACGGACTGTCGTGGAGTAGGAGTTTCATCTCCGAACCACGTAAATCTGGTTGGTTAGCATTGTGTAGTTGTTAGTTTGTTTTTATTTGTATTTCCGTTGCGCAACTAACAACGTAGGTGAAAGAAAGCACCGAAAACGCTATTCACCCCCCTCTAGCGTAGACAAACGACCCAACAAGTGGTATCAGAGCAAGGACCGCTCGTTTTGGACTAACCGCCAAAGGAGCAACCGCTAGAGGGCAAGAATCATGGAAGACAAGCTTGGGAATGATATATACACTCCACCGGCCTATGATCATGAGGATTTCGAGCGTTGGAAGTCAAGGATGGAGATGTGGTTCATGATAGAGTGGGAATGCGTAATGGTATTGGAAGAACCATTTGAAATCCCTACGGACAAGCACGGGAAAAAGCTCCGCCCACGATATTGGACTCAAGAGCAACAAACTTACTCTAGGGCAAATGAGAAGGTAATGAATATCTTGATAAATGTTTTGCCTAACAATATTTTGAGTTGTGTAGGAAAATATCAAAATGCATGTGAATTGTGGAGCAAAGTGAAAAAGTATCATGAGAACCCTACACAAGCTCAAGAAGTACATAAGCCCGAAGAAGCAAGTTCAAGTGGAGAAGAGGAAAAAGAAAAAGAATCACCTACATCATCAAGCGAAATGGAAGAAGTGTCAACTTCTTCAAGTGAGGAGGAGGAGCTAAGTGAAAGATCATCAACCTCCTCAAGAGAAGAAGAAGAGGCATCAATTTCAAAAATTGAGGGGGAGGAGAGACCCTCATCAATTCCGGATCAAGAGGAAGCTTCCCCATCTTCCAAGGTTGAAGAAGTAGTCAACCTAGCCTCAACCTCCACCAAAGCAAGAACCAAGGACCACATCATATGCTTTGGGTGCAATGAAAAGGGACACTACAAAGATAAGTGCCCAAAAGGTAAAAAGGAAATAATCCCTAAACCCAAGTCCATTCAAGTTATATCTAATATGGGTTGTAGGGGTGGAGCCCAAGAAAAGAAAAAGAAGATTAGATGCTTCACTTGTGGAGAGCTAGGACACTATCACACTAAGTGCCCAAGGAGTAAAGAATTCAAGAAGATGGAGCATCTAAGAAAATGGGAGAAAGAGGAAAGGAAGAAACAAAGATCACATCAAGGGAGAATTTCAAGGGTAAAGGAGGTAATTCCTAACCCTAGGGTAAAATGCAATTCAATTTCAAGTTCTTCCTTACATTTTAGAAATAATGAAAATTGCCCATCCATGCATGCTAGAATTAATGAGAAATGTTTAATGGTGCATAATTTTGGATTTAAGTATAATGATAGGAATAGGGATAACAAGGTAGATCATAATTCTAGAAAGAGCATGCATCATGATAGACCTACGACTTATGCACCTAAGGATCAAGGTATTAACCCCAAGAAGGGGAGACACATGCCTAGAAAGAATGGTAGGTCTAGAAATGTCCAAGGTGAACATGTGGACACTAAGGTCAAGAAATTAGAAAGAAAAAATCAAGCCTTGAGGGCAAGGCTTGATACATTAGAAAAGACCCTAGAAAGATTCAAGGTTGGATCTAAGGGCCTAGACCTAGTGTTGAGTAGCCTAAAACCTAACTATGATAGATCGGGTTTGGGCTACCAAGCTAAGACCTCCAAGGCCAACAAAGCACATAAATATGGCAAGGAGGGTAAGTCCAAGGATGGCAAGTGGGTGTCATCCAAAGGAAAAGATAGGGACATAACCAAGCACAATGTGTCTAAAGTTAAGAGAGTCCACGTTGTAGATCAAGAGTCATCGGTGGCACACCGGTGTGGCCTAGTATGGGTTGAGTCACCTAGGGAGGTGGCTAGGACTAAGGGCTCAAGGGGGAGCTCTAGGAGCCTTTGGGGTCCATGGTAAATGGATCTCAAAAGTTTCTCCCTTAGAAAGTAAAGTGAAATGTGCCAAAAAGGGTTAGAAGACTTGGGTAAGTCTTAATCCTAGATTTTGGCACATCAAAAGGTGAATTTTAGGGAGAAAAGGTGGAAATAGGGTTATAATTGACAAAATTGAGGTTTAATAGTGGAATACCATGTAACTCAATAATAAAAATGAGATATGATCAAGGAGAAGAGAATGCATTGAAGAGAAGTGAGAATTAGAACTTCTAGGATGAGTTTATTTGATACACTTTGGAAGAAGTAGAGTTTTGTGCCAATCTTGGGATCCGGAGTACATTTATTTGGAAACATATTTTTTTCAAGTAGATATTGGCTTCACAAATCTCCCCACAAAATTTCATAATCTTTGGAGATTTGTGGAATTAATTAGGCATTACTGAAATTGAGGCTGAAAACCTGAAATTCAGGTACCAGTCGACTGCCCCAGGGGCAGTCGACTGGTATGTGGGCTGAAATATGAAAATGGGTATTGGATGATAGAATATGATCCTTGATTATGCTGGTTTAGTTAAGGAGAGCCTCATGGGTTAATGGTGGTTCTACTAAATGAGGCCATATGGAAAATTCAAAGAAGTTTTATAAGTTTCTCATGTGTATCTAGGATTTAGAGATAAAAAAAGGGGGAAACTATCGTCATATTAAGGATATGGACAAAGAAATGAATTGAGGACAATTCCATGTGTCGAATTATGATTGGTAGATTTGACAAACACATGGAATTAGAAACGAATTTGAAAGCTGATACTTAATGCAAAATCCTTAAGAAACTTAGATGTGTACCAAAAGTCAAGCACACTTGATATTTCCATGATATCATTTTTTTTCTAGGATACGGTATATCCCAGTAAGTGTGCTTGCAAACTTTAGAATTTTTAGACTTTTGTTGAGTTCTTTTTGACACTTAGGGAAAGATTGCCTCGGGCAATGCTATAAGAGTGTCAAAGGGGGAAGAACTCGGGTGTTGGGTTGTGTATGACTCGACGTGGTGTCTAGGAGGTTAAGTTGGGTAGAACTTGACCTGGGAAAAATGAAAATTGGGAGAAGGCATGGGTAAAGGGGGAGGTTGCCTCCTAGTTGCCTTGATTTTCATTTTGAAATTTTTGAATTTTGTGTCAAACTTGGGAATGGTGATAGATACATGGGTAGATGTATTTTTCCCAAGTAGGTATAGGTTCCACAAAGTTGTCCACGAAGTTTGGAAATTTTTGGAAATTTGTGAAATTTCTGGCGCGTTTCTGAAATTCGGCCAGAAAACTGATTATCAGAGTATCAGTCGACTGCCCTGGTCAGGGCTGATTTGGGTATCAGCAGCTGACTTGGGATCTAAATGACAAGGAACAAGTGTATGGGGGTTTAGTACACTATGTTTAGGATCATTGGGGATGTTAAGAACCAATAATTGGGTAATTATTGGGTTCTTTTTGATGTATGGCAAAGGGGGAGAAGTTTGGGTTTAAGTTGGGAAACTAAACTTACCTTTGCTAGAAACCCTAGGTTTAGGGTGAGTTGAGATTAAGGGGGAGCATGGTTGCTCCATTCGTGGCGTAAGGGGAACCTTGGAGAGGTTCTTAAAAAGCCTTTGTAAGTCCAGTGTAGGGGGAGCTTGGGAGAAGCTTTAGAAAGCCCGGTTTGTTGGAAAATCCTAACTTGGAGGGTTAGGTGGTGAAAATCCTAGCTTGAAAGGCTAGGTACGGTAAAATCCTAACTTGGAGGGTTAGGTGGTGAAAATCCTAGCTTGGAGGGCTAGGTGTTGGAAAATCCTAACTTGGAGGGTTAGGTGGTGAAAATCCTAGCTTAGAGGGCTAGGTGTAAAATTCCTAACTTAGAGGGTTAGGTGTGGGATGCCTTGGGATAGGATCCAGTTATGCATTGCATATGCATTCATTTAGCATGGTTTTTACTATTTACTTCTATCTTGCTTTCCCTAACTTAAACGAATTGCCAAACATCAAAAAGGGGGAGATTGTTGGAGCAATCGGCCCTAGGATGGTCTGGAGTGACCATGGGTTTTGATGTTTGGGCAAAGGGTTTAAGTTAGGATTACCCTTGTATTTAATATGCGTATGTTGAGTGTGTAGGGTGTACAGGTTACACATATGGACCTGACTGGACGGCCTCAGTACGGTGAAGGATGGCATGGAGGCCAGCTGGAGGCTGGCGTGCGCATCTGAGGGACCATGGAGTGCAGGTACGATGAGCTGATGGGCGCGGACTTCGAGGCGTACGTGAAGGGTGGCATGGAGACAAGCTGGAGGCTTGCGTGCACATCCGAGGGACGAGGGCCGAAGATGAAGAGCGCGCGAAGGCGACAGTCGAGGCTGCGGAGGAGGAGTCAGTCGAGTCGTGAGGGTACGAGTGCAGTGTGATTGTACTCGGGAAATCCTAGGGTTTGAGTGCGGAGTGGAATGTACTCAGGAGGGGAAACCTTAGGTGTGTGAGTAGGGCAGTCGACTGCCATTGTGGCAGTCGACTGGGACCACAACACAGAGAATCGGGTCGACCCAAGGAGGGTCGACCAGTCGACTGCCAGTCGACTGGAATTGGTTCCAGTCGACTGGTCCTGTACCAGTCGACTGGAATTGGTTCCAGTCGACTGGTCCTGTACCAGTCGACTGGAGGTCGACCGTTGCGAAGGCGGCTGAAGCATTCATTGCATATGTTTGTAGCCGTTGAAGCCTACCAGTCGACTGGTAAGTGAGCAGTCGACCGGTAGCGAGAAATCAGCCCCGAATCCTATTTAAAGAGGACTTCGTGGTGGCTGAGTTTCTTGGCGAATCTTGCTTGGAAAAAGCTTGATAGTAGCCTTGTGTGCTCAGGTGCTTGTAGAGGATTGTGGAGAGGTTTCTCCACCCACAAGGAGCTACACGAGATAGCCGGAGAGCATCCGGGGAGCGATCCGCCGAAGGATCAAGGGATCGTCCACCTCACGGACTGTCGTGGAGTAGGAGTTTCATCTCCGAACCACGTAAATCTGGTTGGTTAGCATTGTGTAGTTGTTAGTTTGTTTTTATTTGTATTTCCGTTGCACAACTAACAACGTAGGTGAAAGAAAGCACCGAAAACACTATTCACCCCCCTCTAGCGTAGACAAACGACCCAACATTTACTAGTAGCTTCCTCCTGTATTTCAATCACTCCAAAAGGACAAACATTAGTAACAAAAAATAGACCCTCCCATCTCGACCTCAACTTACCTTTTATCAATTTGAGCCTTGATTTATACAAAAGAACTTTGTCTCCAATTTTAAACTCTTTATTCACAATACGTTTGTCATGAAAGTTCTTGGTCTTCTCCTTATAAATTCTTGAATTTTCATATGCCTCCAATCTAATTTCCTCAAGTTCTTGAAGCTGCAACTTCCTTTCCTCTCCACTTTTTTTAGCATCAAAATTGCAAGCCTTCATTGCCCAATAAGCTTTATGCTCAATCTCTACAGGTACATGGCAAGATTTCCCATACACAAGTCTGTAAGGTGACATTCCAATGGGTGGTTTATATGCAGTACGATATGCCCATAATGCATCTTCAAATCTTTTGCTCTAATCTTTCCTATTAGGGCCCATAGTTTTTTCCAAAATTGATTTAATCTCTCTATTTGACACTTCAGCTTGCCCATTTGTTTGAGGGTGATACGAAGTGGAAACTTTATGTATAACCTCATGCTTATTAAGTAAAGCCTTCATGTGTTTATGGCAAAATTGGGATCCTTGGTCACTTATGATTTCTCTTGGAATTCCAAACCTGCAAAAGATGTGTGACCTAACAAAACTAACAACAACAGAAGAATCATCAGTCCTGGTGGGAATGACCTCCACCCACTTAGATACATAATCAACAGCTAAAAGAATGTACAAAAATTCAAAAGAAGCAGGAAATAGGCCCATGAAATCTATACCCCATACATCAAAAATCTCACAGAATAACATTGTTTGTTGAGGCATTTCATTCTTAGAGCTTATGTTTCCAGTTATTTGGCATTTATCACAGCACTTATAAAACATATATGCATCATGAAACAAAGTAGGCCAATATAATCCACACTCTAAAACTTTCCTAGCAGTTCTTTGTGGTCCAAAATGCCTACCACATTCCAAAGAATGACAAAAAGTGAGTACAGAGTCAAATTCATGATTAGGTATGCATCTCCTAATGATTTGATCACTACAAAATTTTCACAAGTATGGATCATCCCACACAATATTTTGCATCACTTTTAAATTTATCCTTTTGAGCTTTGGTGAGCTGTGCAGGAAAAACATTAGATGCTAAAAAATTAACCAAGTTTGCATACCATGGTGACTCACCATGCAGCTTCAAAAGCTGCTGATCTCTAAAATTATCATCAATTTCCGTGGGGTCTCATCCTCCTTCTATCCTGCTCAAATGATCTACTACTAAGTTTTTCTTGCCACTCCTATCTCGTATCTCCAAATTAAACTCTGGAAGTAGTAGCATCCATCTAATCAACCTGGGCTTGGCATCCGACTTCTTTAATAGATATTTCAAAGTTGCATGATCAGAAAACACAATCACATGAGAACACAATAAATATGATCTAAATCTATCCAAAGCAAAAATAATAGAAAGAAGCTCTTTTTCGGTGGTGGTGTAGTTTGCTTGTGTTGCATCCAGAGTTTTCAAAGCATAGCAAATCACATGTGGTGATCCGTCCACTCTTTACGCAAGCACAACTCCTATAGCATAGTCTGAAGCATCACACATAAACTCAAAAGGTAGACTCCAATCAGGTGGCCTAATGATAGTGCTGTCATGAGAGCTTCCTTCAACCTCTGAAAGGATTCTTTGCATTTTTGATCAAAACAAAACTCCACATCCTTTTGCAACAACCGAGATAGTGGAAGAGCAATCTTACTAAAGTCTCTGATAAATCTCCTGTAGAACCCTGCATGACCTAGAACTGCTCGAATTTTCCGTACGCATACGGGGTAAGATAAAGAAGATATAACACTTATTTTAGCAGGATCTACCTCAATACCATGACTAGAGACTATATGACCCAATGCAATGCCATGCTCAACCATAAAATGACATTTTTCAAAATTAAGAACCAATTCAGTTTCAATACATCTGTGTAAAACTCTAGATAAATTTTCCAAACATGAATCAAAGGATGTGCCAAAAACAGAAAAATCATCCATAAACACTTCCATACAGTTTTCTAATAACTCACCAAAGATACTTATCATACACCGCTGAAAAGTCCCTGGAGCATTACAAAGTCCAAATGTCATGTGTCTATAAGCAAATGTACCGAAAGGACAAGTGAAGGTAGTCTTCTCCTGATCTTCCGGATCTATGCAAATCTGAAAATAGCCTGTATATCCATCTAAAAAACAATAATGGGACTTCCCTGCCAATCTCTCTAACATCTGATCAATAAAAGGCAAAGGGTAATGGTCCTTCCTTGTGGCTTGGTTCAACTTCCTATAATAAACACAGACTCTCCACGAACTCTTCACTCTTGTTGGCATCAGCTCATTGTCTTCATTTGCTACTACTGTTACTCCAGACTGTTGAGGCAATCTGTGGTCCGGAGTGACCAAGTGGTTTGATGTTTGGGCAAAGGGTTTAAGATAGGTTTACCCTTGTGTATTTGATATATGTATGTTGAGTGTGCAGGGTGCGCAGGTTACACATATGGACTTAACTGGACGGGCTCGGTATGGTGAAGGGTGGCATGGAGACAAGCTGGAGGCTTGTGTGCACCCGAGAGACCTTGGAGAGCAGGGACGATGAGCTGATAGGCGCGGACTTCGAGGCATACGTGGAGGATGGCATAGAGGCAAGCTGGAGGCTTGCGTGTATCCGAGGGACAGGAGCCGATGATGAAGAGGGTGCGAAGGCAATAGTCGAGGTTGCGGATGAGGAGTCAGTTGAGTCGTGAGGGTACGAGTACTGTGTGATTGTACTCGGGAAATCCTAGGGTTCGAGTGCGGAGTGAAATGCACTCGGGAAGGGTAACCTTAGGTGTGTGAGTAGACCAGTCGACTGGCCTGGGGGCAGTCGACTGATGAAACTCACAGAAAGGTTTTGGCTGGGGACCAGTCGACTGCCCTGGGAGCAGTCGACTGGTAGCGGCTGGTGAGTTGGCTGAAAATTCGAACGTTGGGGTGTAACGGTCGATTTTCAGTGGCACCAGTTGACTGCCCTGGGAGCAGTCGACTGGTGGCGAGGGTTTCCGCCTGAGTCCTATTTAAAGAGGACTTCGTGGTGGCTGAGATTCTTGACGAATCTTGTCTTGGTTAAAGGCAAGATAGTAGTCTTTGTGCTCAGGTCTTCTCAAGGTGTTGTGGTGAGATTTCTCCACCCATAAGGAGCGACGAGGGCTAGTCGGAGGTTATCCGGAGAGTGATCCATAGACGGATTCTTGGATTAGTCACCCTTAGGGGTGGATACCAAGTAAAACCGGTTTGTTAGCATTGTTTTACATGGTTAGTTTCATTTTTATTGTATATTCTGCTTGCGCAACTAACCGTGTAGGAAGAAAGTGTTCGACAAACGCTATTCACCCCCCTCTAGCGTACGGAATCGATCTATCAATTGGTATCTGAGCAAGGTTCATTCTTGATCGGACTGACCACCGAGAGAGCACACGCTAGAGGAAGAGAAACAATGGAAGACAAATTTAGGGAAGACATCTACACTCCACCGCCCTACAATCATGAAGACTTCGACTTTTTGAGGGCAAGGATCGAGACTTGGTTCAGAATGGAGTGGGAATGTAGAATTGCTCTTGAAGAGCCTTTCGAGATTCCAAAGGATAAGCACGAGAAGAAGCTTAGGCCTATATATTGGAATCAAGAACAACAAGCACAATCAAAAGCCAATGAGAATTAATATTTTGATAAATATTTTACCTAATAATATTTTGAGTTGTGTAGGTGAATATAAAGATGCATGTGAGTTGTGGAGAAAGATAGAAGAACATCATAAGAAATCTACACAAGCTAAAAGAGTGGAAGAGCCAATAGAAATAGATTCAATGGACCAAGAAAAAGAAACGGAAGTGTCAACATCCGAAGAGGAAGAAATGTCCACATCCTCAAGTAAAGGAGAAGAAGAGAGTGAGAGGGCATCCACCTCAAGAGAAAAAGAGGAAGCATCAACTTTAAGGATTAAGGAGGAGGAGAGACCCTCATCCATACAAGAGCAAGAAGAAACCTCAACCTCCACCAAAGCCAAGAGAAAGGAACATATCATATGCTTTGGGTGCAACGAAAAAGGACACTACAAGGATAAGTGTCCAAATGGTAAGAAAAAGGAGGTACACTCTAAACCCATCTCAATTCAGTTAAATTCTAACAAGGATTGTAGGAATGAGGAAGCTCAAAAGAAAAGGAAGAAGATTCGATGCTTTACATGTGGTGAGCTAGGACACTACCACACCAAGTGCCTAAAGAGTGGAGAGCTCAAGAAGATGGAGCACTTGAGAAGATGGGAGAAGGAGGAAAGGAAGAGGCAAAGATCACAACAAGGAGGGACTACAAGGGTAAGAGAGGTAATTCCTAACCCTAGGTTAAAGTGTAATTCAATTTCAAGTTCCTCCTTGCATATTCAAAATAATGTTAATCATTCATCCATGCATGCTAAAATTAACGAAAATTGCTTACTTGTGCACAATTTTGGATTTAGATATAATGATAGGACTAGGGTTAACAAGGTAGATCAAAACCCTAGGAAAAGCATGCATCATGAGAAATCCAAGACCTTAGGATCTAAGGATCAAGGCATTAATCCCAAGAAGGGA
This sequence comes from Boesenbergia rotunda, assembly GCA_024364735.1. Taxonomy (NCBI): domain Eukaryota; kingdom Viridiplantae; phylum Streptophyta; class Magnoliopsida; order Zingiberales; family Zingiberaceae; genus Boesenbergia; species Boesenbergia rotunda. The sequence goes on along the minus strand of JAGFNQ010007814.1, from coordinate 702,012 downwards.
AGGAATATGCCTAGAAAAGTAGGTAGGTCTAGGGATGTCCAAAGTGGACATATTGACTCTAGGTTTAGAAGTCTAGAAAAGGAAAATCAAGCCCTGAGGGCAAGGCTTGATACATTGGAGAAAACCCTAGAAAGATTCACGGTTGGATCTAAGGGGTTAGACATGGTGTTCGGTAGCTTAAAATCCAACTATGATAGATCGAGTTTGGGTTACCGGTCTAGAGTCTCCAAGGCCAACAAAAAGAAATATGCTGGGAAGACATATGATCATGGCAAGAAGGAGAAGTCCAAGGATGGCAAGGGGGTGTCATCCAAAGGGAAAGAAAATGGTTTAACCAAAGACAAGGTGTCTAAGGTTAAGAGGGTTCATTTTGTAGGCCAAGAATCACCGGTGGCACACCGGTGTGGCCTAGTGTAGATTGAGTCACCTAGGGAGGTGGCTAGGGCTAAGAGCTCAAGGGGAAGCTCTAGGAGCCTTTGGATCCATGGTAAATGGATCTCAAGAGTTTCTCTCCTAGAAAAGTAGGTGAAATGTGTCAAAAAGGGTTGGAAGGCTTAGGTAAGTCTTAACCCTAGGTTTTGGCACATTAAAAGGGAATTTAGGGAGAAAAAGGTGAAAATACGGTTATATTTGATAAAATTAAGGTTTAATGAGTGAACATCATATATTTTAGTGATAGAAATGAGTTATGATCAAGTATAAGAAGAAACATTGAGGAGAAGTCACAATTAAAACTTTTAGGAGAGGTCTAAATGATACAATGTAGAGAAGTTGAGTTTCGTACCAATCTTGAGATTTGGAGTACATTTATTTGGAAATATATTTTTCCCAAGTAGATATAGGATCCACAAATCTCCCCACGAAATTTTAGATTTTCTGGAGATTTGTGGAATTATCTATGCATTTCTAAAATTGAGTTGAAAACCTGAAATCCAGGTATCAGTCGACTGCCCCCAGGGCAGTCGACTGATCCGAAGTGAATTCAGCCCCGGGACCATTCTGTAAGGTTTGCCAGTCGGCTGCCCCAGGAGCAGTCGACTGGTCAGTAGGTTTAAGGATAAAAGGCATTTTGGATGTTGAGAAATTACAAAATTGGATTATAGGATATGGATTTGGATTAAGATTCCTGATTATGAGTTCACATTCCTTGAATAAAGTGTTATCTCATGATTTATTAAGTCTTTATTAATATCTTGAAATTCAAGGAAGTTTGATAAATTTCTCATGTGCATCTAGGAGTTAGAGATAAAAAGGGAAAATTGATGACAATTCCTTGTGCAAATTAATAATGGTTAGAGTTGATAAACACAAGGAATCATGAATAAAGTTGAAAATTGATACAAAATGTCAAACCTATTAGGAAATTAGAAGCTATACCAAAAGTCAAGCACATTTGATAATCTTCATGAAATCATATTTTTCTAGGATAGGTTATATCCTAGCAAATGTGTTTGCAAACCTTTAAGTTTTTTGTTGGGTTTTGTTGAGTTCTTTTTGGCACTAAGGGAAAGGTTGCTTGGGGTAATCCTTTGATAGTGTCAAAGGGGGAAGAACTCAGGTGTTGGGTTGGGTATAACTCAACATGGTGTTAGTCGGTTAAGTTGGGTAGAACTTGACCTTGGTAAAATAAAAATTTGGAGAAGGCATAGGTTAAGGGGGAGGGTGTCTCCTTGTTTGCCTTGATTTTCATAGAAAATTTTTGGGTTTTGTGTTAAACTTGGGAATGGTGATAGATACATGGTAGAATGTATTTTTCCCAAGTAGGTATAGGTACCACAATGTTCTCCACAAAATTTGGGAATTTTTGGAGATTTGTGGAATTTCTGGCGTATTTCTGAATGTGGCATGAAAAACTAATATTCAGAGTATCAGTCGACTGCCCTGGGGGCAGTCGACTGGCCAGGGCTGATTTATGTATCAGCAGCTGGTTTGGTGTCCAAGTGATGTAAAACAAGTGTATGGGGGGCTAGTACACTGTGTTTAGGATCATTGGTGATTAAAAGATCCAATAATTAGGATATTGTTGGAGTCTTTTTGATGTTAGGCAAAGGGGGAGAAGTGTTGGGTTTAAGTTGAGAAACTAAACACACCTTTGCAAGAAACCCTAGGTTTAGGGGGATCATGGTTGCTCCATTCTTGACGTAAGGGGAACCTTGGAGAGGTTCTTAAAAAGCCTTTGTAAGTCCAATGTAGGGGGAGCTTAGGAGAAGCTTTAAAATGCCCGGTTTGGTGGAAAAGTCTTAACTTAGAGGGTTAGGTGTGGGATGCCTTGGGGTAGAATCCATTTTTGCATTGCATATGCATTGTTTTTGCTATTGACTACTATTTTGCTTTCCCTAACATAAACATATTGCCAAACATCAAAAAGGGAGAGATTGTTAAGGCAATATGTGGTCTGGAGTGACCAAGTGTTTTGATGTTTGGGCAAAGGGTTTAAGTTAGGTTTACCCTTGTGTATTTGATATGTGTATGTTGAGTGTACAGGGTGCGCAGGTTACGCATATGGACTTGACTGGACGGCCTCGGTACGGTAAAGGGTGGCATGGAGACAAGCTAGAGGCTTGTGTGCACCCAAGAGACCTTGGAGAGCAGGGACGATGAGCTGATGGGTGCGGACTTCGAGGCATGCGTGAAGGATGGCATAGAGGCAAGCTGGAGGCTTGCGTGTATCCGAGGGATGGGAGCCGAAGATGAAGAGAGCGCGAAGGCAATAGTCGAGGCTGCGGATAAGGAGTCAGTTGAGTCATGAGGGTACGAGTGATGTATGATTGTACTCGGGAAATCCTAGGGTTCGAGTGCGGAGTGGAATGTACTCGGGAAGGGTAACCTTAGGTGTGTGAGTAGACCAGTCGACTGGCCTGGGGGCAGTCGACTGATGAAACTCACAGAAGGGTTTTGGCTGGGGACCAGTCGACTGCCCTGGGAGCAGTCGACTGGTAGCGGCTGGTGAGTTGCCTGAAAATTCGAACGTTATGGTGCAATGGTCGATTTTCAGTGGCAGCAGTCGACTGCCCTAGGAGCAGTCGACTGGTAGCGAGGGTTTCAGCCCGAGTCCTATTTAAAGAGGACTTCGTGGTGGCTGAGATTCTTGATGAATCTTGTCTTGGTTAAAGGCAAGATAGTAGTCTTTGTGCTCAGGTCTTCTCAAGGTGTTGTGGTGAGGTTTCTCTACCCACAAGGAGCGACGAGGGCTAGCCGGAGGTTATCCGGGGAGTGATCCACCGACGGATTCTTGGATTAGTCACCCTTAAGGGTGGATACCAAGTAAAACCGGTTTATTAGCATTATTTTTACATGGTTAGTTTCATTTTTATTGTATATTCCGCTTGCGCAACTAACCGTATAGGAAGAAAGTGTTCGACAAATGCTATTCACCCCCCTCTAGCGTATGGAATCGATCTATCACGGACTTCTTTGGTACCACATGAATAGGACTCACCCATTTAGTATCAGAAATAGGGTAAATGATACCTGGTTGTAGTAGTCTAGTCACCTCTTTCTTCACTACATCAAGAATCAATGGGTTGAGCCTTCTTTGTGGTTGTCTCACGGGCCTCACATTCTCCTCCAAATGGATTCTATGCATGCAAATGGCAGGACTAATCCCTGGTATATCAGCTAACGTCCACCCAATAGCTTTCCTGTTTTGCTTCAGAACCTGTAACAACTTTTCCTCTTGCTCTGTCTCTAAGTCCCTAGCAATAATAACCGGCAGGTGTTGGTTTTCTTCTAAATAAGCATACTTCAAGTGTTCTGGCAAAGGCTTTAATTAACTCAAGCTGTGGTTGCTCAATAGATATGGGTGATCCTTGGGGCTCAGTGCAATCCTCTACACTTACATACCTATCCTCTTGCTCTCCTGATACATTACTCAGTACAGATGATTCTTGGGGCTCAGTGCAATCCCCTACACTTACATCGTTTTCTCCATCTGAAGATAAATCAGAACTAAGCTTCGAATCCATAGCCTCCATAACCAAGGTATCCACATCAACCAACTCATCTATAATATCAATACTCAAAATAGAATGATTCTCCCTAGGATACTTCATGGCATCAAAAATACTAAACTGCACCACTGTATCTCCTATCTCCATGGAAAGTGTCCCTGCATACACATCGATCTTTGTTCTTGCAGTCTTCAAAAATGGTCTCCCAAGGATGAGTGGAGATCTATGCGCAAGATGATCCCCCTCCATGTCTAATATATAGAAATCTGGAGGAAAAATCAACTCTTTCACCTTTATTAACACATCCTCAATCATTCCTGCTGGATGAGTCTAACTTCTATCAGCTAGCTGAATAACCACTCCTGTTGGTTGTAAAGGCCCTATTCCCAGCATCTAAAAAACTGATCTTGGCATTACATTAATGGAGGCTCCCAAGTCTAACATAGCATCATGAAATAAATTGCTTCCAATCTCACAAGACACAGTAAAAACTCCTGGATCTTCACATTTCTACGGTACTAGATGAATAAGTGCCGAAACATTCTTCCCCATGTTGACCAACTCATTCCCTTTTAGCTTCTTCTTGTGAACACATAAATCTTTAAGGAACTTTGCATATTTAGGAATTTGTTTGATCATAGTTAACAATGGTACATTCACTTCCACCTTGCTTAATAGATTCACAAGTTCTTGAAACTCTTTAGCTTTCTCCTCCTCGGAATTCTTCCTAACTTGAACCTTGCGTTGTGGAAAAGGTAAGGGTATCTTTGGATCATATTCTTGCTGTTCTGTAAAGTTTGGAACCGGATTTCCTGCTGAAAATGGAGTTGGACTACCGGCTGTCAAGTCTTCAAAAATTCTGCACTCCTTTTGCTTTTCACCCGAACTTGAAGAATCAATTGTAATTGGACATGAGCCCGAATTTGACCCAAAATCAGCATCTGGAAGTTGTTGATTTGCACTATTTTGAGTTGGAAAATTTGCTACGAGATGTGTTCCCGAAAATTTTGACTTTTGAGTATTTGAACTTGAGGTTGTCTTCTCACTCCTAAGAGTTAGTGCACTAACATTTCCTTTTGGATTTGGAGTCATTTGAGAGGGTAACTGACTCGATCCTTGAGCTTGAATTTGATTCGTACCACTTGCTAGCTGACCAATATGTCTCTCAATATTTTGTAAGGTAGCATCATTCTTTTGTTGAGTTTGTTGGTGTTGCAAAATTTGTTGTTGCTGCAAAATTTGTTGCATCATCTCCTCTAGCTTTTGTTGTTGAGCATTAAACCCACTAGAACCTCCATAGTCCCCTTGGTTGTTATACAACTTTTGCTGAGACGCAAATGAAGAATTAGGCTGCTGAAAATTATGAGTAGGCTGTGAACTTTGGAAATTCTATTGGAATTGAGTTGGTTGGAGTTGATTCATTAGTTGGAAATGTTGAGGCTGCTGAGAATTATGAGGGAGCTGTGAAGGTTGTTGAAAACTTTGATAAACTTGCTGGTTTTGATGAAATGGTTGCTGAAATTGAAGTTATGGATACTGAAATGGCTGTTGTAAATTCTGGAAATTTTACTGAAACTGCTGTTGTGGCTGATGCAAAGATTGGTTTTGCTGTAAATGCTGAAATTGTTGATTAGATTGCTGGAAACCTTGCTGTGGTTGCTGAGATAACACATTTAGTGGCTGGAAATTCTGTAAATGCTGAAATTGCTATTGAGAACCTTGAATTGGCTGCTGTGAAGTCTGAAAAGAAGGCTGATTTTGTTGTTGGACTTGTTGGAAAGGTGGTTGTTGATAGAATAAATTTCCATATCTTAGATTCGGATGATCCCTCCAACCCAGATTATAGGTAGATGAATAAGGGTTGTTTCTTTGTTGGTATTGGCCTCCTCTAGTCAAAATAGCTAAAGATTCATCTTGTTGAAGATTAGGACACAAATCCGAATTACGCTCTTGGCTTGAACATATGCTACACACTCCCATAACTGGATTTTGAAAAGAAGCTACTAGAAAGTTTTGAGGTTGGTTCACATTATTCAATGTCATTTGCTTCACCAAAGAGGTTAACTCCAACAATGAACTCTTGATCTCATTTTGCTCATTAGCCACCAATTGGGCTTCACTAACCCCTCTTGTATTAAGTGCTCTACCCCCAAATTGTTGTGAATTGTCGGCCATGTTTGAAATAAATTCTCTAGCTTGTTCCGGGGTTTTGTTCACTAATGCTCCTTCAGCTGCTGCATCTATCATACTCCTGTCCATAGGTAATAATCCTTCATAAAAATATTGAACCAATAACTGCTCACTAATTTTGTGTTGAGAACAACTTGAACACAATTTCTTGAATCTCTCCCAATAATCATAAAGAGTCTCCCCTACTGTTTGTTGAATTCCACATATGTTCTTCCTGATAATTACAGTCCTTGATGCTGGAAAAAATTTCTCCAAAAATGCCTTTTTCATATCAATCTAACTAGTAATGTGTCCAGCTGGAAGATAGTATAGCCAATCCTTAGCTGCTCCTGTCAACGAAAAAGAAAACGCTCTCAATTTAATATCTTCTTCTGAAATCCCCTGTGGCTTCATGGTGGAGCAAACTATATGAAACTCATGTAGATGTCTGTTAGAATCCTCTCCAGATAAACCTTAAAATTTAGGCAGCAAATGATCAATCCAAATCTCAACTCAAAGTCTCCTACCAACTCTGGATAAGCAATACAAGAATATTGAAAGGATGAATCAGGGGTTGCAAGCTCCTTCATTGTTCTGTTATTTTCTTCCATAGGACTACTCAAGTGTGAAGAACTGCTCTCGGCCACTTTTGATACCTTCTCCTGATTTCTCAAAGCTCTCAATGTCCTTTCAATTTCTGGATCAAATTCCACTAACTCTCCACCTGCGGTCCTGGTCATACAACCAACACAAGATGAAAGCACAAGCCTAAAGACAATTAAATCAAGAAAATTGAACACAAAGAAATATTAAACGATGCACAAGCTAAAATCAATCAATCACTACTAGAATAATGCTATTATTTTCCCCGGCAACGACGCCAAAATTTGATGTCCAACACAACTAGTGTCACAAATGGTCTCAAATTGAATAAAAATCAAAAACCCACTCTCACAAATGAAATGTAGAATAGGGGCCTCGAGTCGTATTTTTCCAAAAGCTAGTAGTGTTTGGTTTTCTTAATGCTTGAATCACCTTTTTAGGGTTTTCGATACAATTGTAAAATAGAACTATTCTAAAGTTAATGGTAAATGCACGAAGTTAAATAGCTAAAGGAACTATTCATTTCAATCAAAGATTAATTGCAATTTCCCTTAGACTTGCCAGCATCTATTAAACCGAACGAATACTAAACAATTCAAACTTAACTTGAAACTTAAGCCTGGACTTATTGAAAGAAGTTAAGCAGAAGTAAATCTAACTACCGAAACAAACTGCAGGGTACCATATTTCCAAAACTAAACAGAAAGAAATTTCAACTATTAACTCGAAATGTAAATCTAACTATAGCCATCAAAATTCAGTTGCCAAGTATTCCAAAGACAAGTGCAGAATTTAAACTAAACACCCTAACACACTTGAGTTCGCTGGATTCATGCCAAACCGCATTTCTGCCTTCACACAAAAACTGGAACAACTCCAGAAATCAGCAAGGACGTTGAAGAGATCCTCTAAACTTGAATCAATCCGAATCTGAAGAACATCAATCAAGAAACACTCTATCAATCGGCAAATCAGATTCGACAGACCTTGAAATTGCAATTCTGGAAGCTAAACTCTGTTGTGCTGCAAATGTGTTCTGTGAAGCTCGCAATGGAGTCAGGAATCACCAAAGCACATCTCTGACAATCGATGAACTCCTCAACGAGCTCGGAAAGAAATGACAGCTAAAACAGAGCACACGTAATCACGACCTCGAAACCTCGGCGTCGCAATTCTAGCTGCCCAAAACCGTTCAGATCATGTCTTGAAGTGTCCTCGCAGATTCTGCAGCTTGAATGAGAACGAGAACTCGAGAGTGTGGGCGAACGGGAGCTTGGTGAAGAAGAAACTCAATAGAACAGTAACTCGCTGCCACCCTATCGAAAGGGTTTCTTTTCCTTTTTGTGGGATTTCCTTGAGTCGGGTTCAATTGGGTTCGGTTTGGTTCATAAGGGAATTAGGGATTATTTAGGGTGGCTTGGCTGGTGTTGGGCTTGAGTTTCAATCCTTGATGAGAGCTAGATCAATTAAGGTTTGCCTTGACCAAGTGCCCATCTAAATCAATTTAAAATGTCCCTACAAAAATCACCTTAAATCTATGAGAAATAATATGACAATTGAGATAATTTTATACTAAATCTTCAAAACAATCTCCACTCAAAGAATATGACAAGAATTGTAAAATAAAATATAAAAGTAACAAAACACCTCAATTATCATGCCAAAGGATTGTACTAACTTACATCTTGACAATGGGCTCGGAAGGTCTACTAGGATTGGACACTAGGATTCCACCTCCATATGATCGGGATGACTTCGCTTATTGGAGGAATCGCTTGGAGACATGGTTCCAAATGGATTGGGATTATTGGACCGCATTGGAAATTCCATTTGAAGCTCCAACGGACAAGAAGGGAAAACACCTTCGACCTCGATATTGGACCAAGAGTCAAACGGAAGAAGCGGAGGCGGATAAGGAGGTAACTAGAATTGTATTAAATTTATTACCTTCATATATTGTGTCAAATATAGGAGAATACAAGAATACATATGAGTTATGTAGAAAGGTGATAGCTCTACATGAAAATTCGACACAAAGACAAGGAGAAGAGTCCAAGGAAAAGGAGTCATTGGTCCAAGAGAAGGAAAAGGACCAATCGGAAGTTGAGACAAGTTCAACATCCGAAGAGGAGAAGAAAATTGAATCGTCCACATCTTCAAGTGAGGAAGAAATAGAAGAAGTCTCCACTTCAAGGATTGAGGGGGAGGAAGAACCATCCTCAATATCGGAGCAAGAAGAAGTCTCCACCTCCACCAAAGCAAAGTCAAAGGAACACATAATTTGCTTTGGGTGCAATGAAAAGTGACACTACAAGGACGAGTGTCCATTGGGTAAGAAAAAGGAGGTACACCCTAAACTCAATTCAAATAGTTTGAAAACTAACATAAGTGGTAGGGATGGAGCAAAGAAGGATAAGAAGTATATAATTTGCTTCACGTGTGGTGAGCATGGACATTACCACACCAAGTGCCCAAGAAAGGAGAAGTCAAGAAATTGGCACACTTGAAGAAATTGGAAAAGAAGAGGAGCTCAAGTCAAGGGGGGGTTTCAAAGGTAATTCCGTGTTTAAAATTAAATCCAATTTCAAATTCTTATATGTTTGTTAAGAATAATCATGAATTCAGGTATAATGATAGAAATAGGGGTAGTATTGTAGATCAAAACCCTAGAAAAATCATGCATCATGATAAATCTAAGACCTTTGGACTTAAAGCTCAAGGCACAAATCCCAAGAAGGGGAGACATATGCCTAGGAAGGTGGGTAGGTCTAAGAATGTCTAAGGAGGACATATTGATTCTAGGTTTGAGAACCTAGAAAAGGAAAATCAAGTCTTGAGGGCAAAACTTGATAGGTTAGAGAAAATCCTAGATAGATTCACTATTGGATCTAAGGGTTTAGGTATGATGTTGGGTGGTCTAAAACCCAACAATGATAGATCAGGTCTAGGATACCAATCTAAGGTCTCCAATGTCAATGAAAAGAAATATGCTAGGGTAGCATATAATTATGGCAAGGAGGGAAAATCCAAGAATGGCAAGGGGGTGCCATTACTGATTTTGATTAATGCAAAATCAATAACCCCCCAAACTTTTGGATCTGGTCGATTAAATGACAGTAAATGACGTTAACTCGGTCATTGAATACTGCGGAGGTCGGTCATTGAATACTGCGGAGGTCTGAGCCTATATAAAGAGGCTGTGACCGAAAGCAAAAGACACAGAGAGAAGAAATTATCTTCCACCTCCTTCCCGACCTCTTTTGATAGCATTCGGATACTTCCTCAGTTCGCCACGAGCAACGAGTGATCCGTTGTGTCTGTGGTCCTACTGTTGTATCCTGAGAGACAAACGTCCATCTGAGCCTCGAAGCACCGCCGGAGGAGGACAAATCTGTTTCAAGGACACTGCGTTGCGCAGGCCTCAGCAACTTCCCGGTCGGGAAACTCAGCTCGGGAGCTCGGGAGACTTGGTCGGGAGCTCGGGAAGCGCAGCTCATGAGCTCGGGAGACTTGGTCAGGAGCTCGGGAGCTTGGGAGACTTGGTCGGGAGCTCGGGAATTCAGCTCGGGAGACTACAATTTGCATAAAAGGCGGCTCGGGTCACTCAACAGTTAAGTTGAAATTATTTTTTGTAATTTTAATTGATTGTAAATTCTCCGAAAGAAGTTCATTTCCTCCAACACATTTGATCTCCCAAATGCTATAACGTTCAAGTGGAATTTGTTCAACAAGAATATACGTGTACTCCATCATAGCTTGAAATTTTTTTACTTGATTGTGTCTTCACTTACTCCTTTTACGTGCAGTTCAAGTCAGTTACATTGGTTGTTCTATACAAATGGTATTTTATATTGTTCAATTACATCTGCAGAGAAATAGATGTCTGCCTAATCCTTTCATCATCTTGGCACCTGCATAACCACACAACACATTAGGGGTGTAATTGAACCGATCTGAGTCGAACAGTAAGAGTCTCGAGTTTGGACTCAATTCGTTATTTTTAGGCTCGAGTTCGATTCAAACTTTAGTTTTTAAGTTCGAGTTCGACTTGTAATAAAATTAAATAGCTCGAGTTCGGCTCGAAAAAAGCTCATTTAAAAATTAAACGAGTTTAATTCGAGCTCGTTTAAAATAAATAATTATAATAATTAATAATATATTATTTTATTTATTATCTATGTGATATTTAATTATATATGTATATATAATAAGATAAACGAGTCTCTTAACGAATATGTTCGCGAACCTCTTAACGAACACATTCGCGAGCCTCTTAACGAACATGTTCGCGAGTTCACGAACCAAATACTGTTAAGCTCGAGTTCAGCTCGATAATGTTTTCGAGCTTGAAATCAAGCTCGAGCTCGGCTCGTTTATTTAATCGAACGAACTATTTTTCGAACCGAGACCCGAATAGCTCGCGAGCTGCTTGGCTCGTTTACATCCCTACCACACATGTTAACAAGGACAACGATTGTGACTCGAAAAAGAAAACAGAAATTGCTTATGTCATGTGGTGCTTCCAGTGGTAAGACCATCCCATAGATGAATCAGTAGCTGACAATAAACTAAGCACAGTGGAAGGGTTTCTACTCTTTTTCTATGGTGTTTCCATTTTTTCTTCTCAGAACTTGCTTCTCTTTTTTGTTTTTCTATTTTTGTTTCTTTATTCAACTTGGTTACATCAGCTCCCTATCCATGTAGATGATTCTGAAGCCATTCTCCATGAGCAATTAAGCTTTTCAGTCAAAAGTTTCCTTTCTGGCTCTCTTAAGCAAGTTGCAAAGCCACTTACATCTCTGATTGCTTTTCCTTTACTCCATCTTTCTTTAATTGTTCTTGGGTTCTGACTTGAGAAGCATTTATGTTGCGTGTTTATCTTTTTGTGTAATTGGGTGGAAAGAAAACAGTGCCCTTGAAATTGGACCACTTTTCAATAGAAACTACATGTGAACAAACCTCATGAATCACCATTCAGTTGGTTGTCTCCAATTGGCACCAGCTTTTCTTAGCTAATGATAGAAGGTTCTACACCTACATGCTTTCTTCATTGTTGTCATTCCTGTAATATGTATATGTTTCCTTGCTAATCCTGTAAGTTCATAGCTATTTTCTATGTGATATTAGTTTGATTCTAGAAGTTGCATGATTTAGTTGAATTTGTCTTCCTCTTGTTTATATTCTGACACATCTCGTCCCTTGCTTTTTTATAGAATTAGGGTCTCCAATATGGGTTGTGTTCTATCTAGTTCTAGAGATGCTAGTTCATTAAGAGTCGAGAATATTGGGGAGGTAGCTATTTTTGTACCTGGATTCCCTATCCCCAAAACTGTGAATTTAACTCAACAATTAGGTGACTTTTTGTCTAAAAGTCTTTTGGATCACTTCTCAACCCTAAGAACTAGAATTGTTTCCATGGCTTCTATCAAGGCTCGGCAATTCACAAAGCAAATGCAAAGAAGAACTACTACAAGACATGGTTTGTTTTGTTAGATTGAAAAAAAATTTCTTTTCTCTTATAATGTTTTTGCCTCTTTTACAAAAGCCTCATAATTTTTAATGAATTTGAATTTTATCTGATCTATAGGTTCTGCTTGACTGAACTTCTACATGCGGTTGAACACTACTTGCCTATTCTTTTAGGCCTAGTGAATGATGGTAATTCAAATATCACCTCACAAAACTGATTATCATTGTTGTTGGGGTTTGCATCATTTAAGTTTATACAATCATATAATTTCTTGAATTTTGTTTGATAGGTAGCCAATTGATAGATAAAGTAAAGTTTATATGAATTAACCTTGAGGATGAAGCTGAGGTTAGTATCAGAATCATTTGTGTTCCTATTCCCATGAAAATAACAAAACTTGCAAGATTTTTTTTGCCTTTACTCAAGTTGAGTCTCTTGAATGCAAAGGAAGGAAACAACCAAGACAAATGCTACACGTGAAGGGTACTCGTATTTTTCGAGAAGATGAATATTATCAAAAAGATTCAATCCAAGAAAAAAATTTTACGTTTGTATAGATTTAATATGGATTCAAAGTTTATGAATTGTGCGTACATATTTTATATTTGAATTGTATGATATATTTTTAGTTTGGTCAATTGTACTATACTTTCATGGTATTTTAATTGATCAATTATACTTTTATGATATTTTAATTGGTGTTATTTATAAAAGTTTAATTAAGTAATTCGTGATGTAAATATAATAGATAATACTTTGGTAAATAGATTTATCTTCTGTTAAAAAGTTTTATTTTAAAAAAATATTTTTTTAATTCATTAAAAAAATATTATTTTTGTAAAAAAATAATATTTTTAAAGCGTTATAGAAGGTTGGCTTCGTAAAAATTGATAATATTTTGTAAACGTTATTTTTGAGTGGATTTTTAATAATAATATTTTTAATCATGTTTTTTCAGGCACAGATAACGTGTCAAGAGCGTCGCCTTTTAGGTTTTTTTTTCACGTAGTCTTGAGAAAAAAGCTACAAGTGTCAAGCTAAGTCATTAAATGGGAGAAAAAAATAGGAGAATAAGTAGTTTACAGGTCACGAGTTGTAAGCTGCAGTGCATATATTGAGAAGATAAGGTACTAATTTGTAGAATGAAATTGAGATCTCTCCCGTAAATCGTAACCTGCAGCGAGGAAGCTGAATACAATTTTATTTTTGACCCCGTTGATAAATGGAGAAGGTTCTTATTTAAATAACTTGATCGAATAGATAACTCAGTCAAACAGATGAGTTATAATGGTGTGTGAGTCAAAGTCGGGATCAAAGGCTAATAAGATAGGATTGAGTAGGAGTCGGATTCAAAATGAGGACACATGTAGCAGAGGAAGAGAAAGTATTTCAGCAGCGGAATCCTTTCTCTGAAGCACAAAGATGGCTTTATATAGGGGAGGGGGAGGCTTTATATAGGGGAGGGGGAGGTCCTTGTCTTATCGGGACTGTCTTATCTCATTAAAACTCAATCTTCTGACATAATCTCCTGGCAACCTTAGTCTCCCCGGGGGTCTGGCACAGCCGCCTAAAGTTCTTTCCGGGCTGTCACGTCCATCCTCATTAATGTCTGATGTTATGGAAAGATATGATTATGACAGATGTCTTTTCCTCATAATGAGAGGATAAAGGAAATCCTGGAAGGTCTGATCATAATTAAACTATTGAGACAGCGGGGCCGCCCTGACTTGTTTTATCATATGTTGCGGCAGTGACTCTATATGGATCCAGCCGACCGGCCGGGAGTGATCGCCCGGAGAGGGTCGGTCACTCGGCCGAGAACGGCTCTTGGGTGGGCGAGTCATCGGAGTGAGTTCAGGTGTTCCCAATGCTAGCCAGTATGACCGACCAGTCGGGTGTGCTCGAACGGACGGTCAGGTGTGCCCGAACGGACGGTCGGGTGTGCCCGAACGGATGGTCGGGTGTGCCCAACCGGACAGCCGAACACATGCCGTGAGTCATTCAGAGCGGGGGAGTAATTCGATGGACAGGATGGTTAATCCGTTCGGTCGGGCTTTCCCGACCGGGACCCTCCGCCCGGAACTCACCTATATCACTTCCTTTCAAAAAGGGTGTCTTATTTTCCGCCCGTTTGACTGGCTACCGCCTGCAGGACCAGACCCGTGTAGCCTCAAGTACCTCCATCAGGCTAGGTTAACACCCTAGGCGCCCGACTGTCCTTACCCGACCGAGTCCGACCCGACCGGGCTTCCTACCAGGCCAGATGACATATCCGACCGGATCACAAGCCTCCCCTTCAAATCTAGTCGAAGGAGACGATGAGTCCGACTGACTAGGCTATTCGCCCGATCGGACCTCGCTGACGTCACAGTCCCTGCGTTCGTTATGGCCCCCGAATCTCAATCATTATGGGTCGAATCCTTAGTCACATCAACATTTAACGTCCTTGCCACACGTCCTGACCCGATTGGAGCTCCCTGGCAACGAGGCGTCACCTGTCAGACTCATGCGGCATCGGGGCGAGGGTCTCGAAGCATCGGTAAAGGCGGGAAATCGACGGTCGGGATCTTCTCCCGCTTTTTTCACGCCACGCATCCGACGGCTCTCATGAGTCCCTCCGTATTATAAATAGTTCCACCTCCGCCATTTTGACCTTCTTCGTTTACCTCTTGTTTTCACTTCTCCTCTTCTCCGACCTCCGCCACCTGACCACCGCGCTTCCCAGCTTTCTGTTGTTTCCGGCGAGTCCCAACCACCTTTATTTCTTCGCCTTCAGTTGTCTGACCCCTATGTACTCTTTTCCCTCATCTAATTTCATAGTTACAGTTCCTGACCCCGACCTAATGGCTGAGTCAACCTCTTCGATCGGTTTATGATATACCACCACCATCTCGACCCTGACCCTCACCCATTTAGAGACCATTCGGTCGGACTATCAGATCCCCGAAGACCATCACTTAGCCCTTCCCAATCGCCGCGACCGACCGCATCAACCTCCCTTAGGTTATTTTACCATCTTTAAAGATCACTTATTGGCCGGTCTAAGATTCCCCCTTCATCCCTTCATTAAGGAAGTCTATAGGTATTTTCAAATACCTCTCTCCCAACTGGCCCCGAACTCCGTTCAGATCTTATGCGGTACCGTTGTTATCTTCTCTACTTACAACATCCCCCTCGACCCCAAGGTCTTCCACTTCTTTTACTAACCCAAAAAGCAAGAGATGGACAACTTTTTCTTCCAGACCCGAGCCAAGTGAGCCTTCTTAGACAAAGTTCCTTCTTCCAATAAGAGATGGAAGTCTCACTTCTTCTATGTGAATACGACCCCGGCCCCGAACTGGTCTACCAAGTGGGTAGAGGACCTACCCACTCAGCCATATATGCCTAAGAGCTATCGCTCGAAGTCGACGTTTCAGCTGGCTTTCTCCAAGATCAGGGGGCTTCGCTTCCACACTGGCCGCTTGCTGAGCGAGGCGGTTTTGTACATTTTCCGACTGAGCCACATCCCCACCGCTCTACCCGGCTCCTTCGGTAAGTTCACTTTCTTGTCCAACCCTTTAGCTCTAACTAAAACTCTTTCTGTGGTGTAGCTCAAACCATGTGGAACGCTATACTAGCTGACGAGCTCGGCCTGGATGAGGTAGAGCTAAACGCCCGAGCGGCGGAGGAGTTGGCGAACCGGGAAGTGGCACCGGTGAATAGTGCTTCGGCCCCGAGCAATCAGTGCCTCGGGGGTGGAACCACTAGCGGGGGATTCTGAAACAGAGCCCCAAGTGGTGGACTTAGAAATGGAGGCACCGGCGGTGGAGGCAGAGACAGAGCAACTAGCCTCCGAGAGACTGACGAGAAAACGTCATCGAGTAACCATCTCCCTGAGTGTGTCTCTGGCTCGGGAGTTGATCGAGGAGGCTCATGATTTGATGGCTCCTCCGCCCGACCGCGCTCCTTCTGACACAAGAGCCCTGGCCTCCAGCTCGGCACCACCTGTCTCAGTAGCCCGGTGGATCCCCCCCAGAGTTGACGTTGTGCCTTCTTTTTGGCAACACAGTCTCCTCCTCGACTCCCAATGGATCTGCAACTTCCCTCGGTGGTAAGCTTGACCCAGATCGTCCAACCCCAGCCGATCAATCTGCACGGTCGGCTGGTCGCAAGCTAGGATTAGGGGGTGGCAACCACCCATGAGCGAAGTCCGCTGAACTTGGCCGACAACTTTTTCATGGACGCCACTCAGGTCTGTCTTTCTTTTCTTTGTTACTCGTGGCTCTGCTTTTAATATTTGCTTCTGTATAGTTTTGGGTCTCCTGTCGGGCGGTCACCTAGTCCTTGGTTCGTAACACCTAGGAGCGCCAGGCGGCAGAGCAGAGGGTAAAGGAACTAGAGACCCAGTTGAGTCACTGCACTCTCCTTCCCGGTGAGGAGGGCATGGAGCTCCTCCGGTCTGAAATAGTCGTTCTGAAGACACAGTTGGAAGAGGCTGACGCTCGGGCAGAGGAGGAACATGCCCTATTGGCAACTGCTTCTCGAGAGATAGACCAGCTTGCCGCCCGGCTAGAAAGCGTGGAGGTTCAGAAGAAAACGCTCTAACCCGCCAAGCCCGCGCACGTTCAGACTTGGACAAGAAAACCACAGAGGCTAGGGCTTTGGCCGGGCAACTAAAAGAGTCGGTGACCGCCCATCATCAGACCCAGTTGGCCTTAACTAATAAGGAAACGGAGTTGGCGGCAAGGAGGAGGCCTTTAAGGCCTTGGAAGCTCAACTGGTGGCTCAGGAGGCAGAAATAACCAAACGGGATGCCGAGATCAATCAGCTGAATGGTGAGCTTGCAGCCTACAAGGAGGGAGAATCAGCTCGGCTCGTAGCACACCGACTTGCATACCTTCAGTCGGAGCCTTTCTTCCGACAGTTGGCTCGCTGGACGGCCAACATGTTTAAGTAAGGCATTCAAAGCGCCCTGCAGCAGCTGAAGGAGGTCAGGCACATCCCTGAAGATCTGCCTTCCAATACGGTGAAGTCGACTCGGGTGCAAGAGCTCATCCCAGAAGATGGCTTCCCTCCTTTCACTTAAAATGTAATTTACTCTTTTTTGACTCGGCTGATTGGGCCTATAATTGCTCTAATGGCCTCGGGCCTTATCTTAATGTGAAGTTCCTTTTTTAATTCTCTTGTGTTGATGTATTTTTGCTCTACTACTCTGTTACTTCCTTAGGACTCTAGTGTTACCCTTTTAATCGGCCCTTGGTTGTCAACATTCCTTCGGGCTCGGGCTTGCTACAAACGCAACTCATAAGTTAATTTAAGTCTTTTGGATGGTCAGCCCTGAGCGTTGGGTCACTCGGTCAGCCATATCAACTAGTCGACTTTGATATCCAGAGGCCCTCACTCGGGTCGTCCACCAGCAAACCCTCGGGGTCTGGACCGTCCATGGCTAATGCCTGACGGTCAATACGAATAAAGATTGCTTGCGCCCACAAGGACACAGGTTCGCTCGGGATCGATCGTTCGGGCCAACTAAGATCCTCGTTCGGGATTGATCACTTTTCCCCTTTGCTCGGGTTAGCTAAGACTTGCTCAATTACCCGACTTTCACTTGGCTTTTTCGCAATATAGTGAGTCGGGTCCCATTGTCTTTCAGTTACCGTAACAAGACAGAGATAGCCACCCCCGACCGGCACCGGAGCAGCGAGTGCGTGGGAGCAAGCCCTTATAACTCGCTTGAGCGAGAGTCTGGATGCCGCTCGGCTTGCCCGACCGAGCGTGGACAGCCACGCCCGACCGACACCGAGGTCGGCGGGTGTGTGAGAGCAAGCACACTTATAACTCGCCTAAGCGAGAGTCTGGATGCCACTCGGCTTTCCCGGCCGAGCGTGGACAGCCACGCCCAACCGGCACCGAGGTCGGCAGGTGCGTGGGAGCAAGCCCACTTATAACTCGCTTGAGCGAGAGTCTGGATGCCGTTCGGCTTGCCCGACCAAGCATGGACAGTCACACCCGCCCGGCACCGAGGTCGGCGGGTGCGTGAGAGCAAGCCCACTTATAACTCGCTTGAACGAGAGTCTGGATGCCACTCGGCTTGCCCGACCAAGCGTGGGCAGCCATGCCCGACCGACACTAAAGTCGGTGGGTGCGTGGGAGCAAGCCCACTTATAACTCGCTTGAGCGAGAGTCTGGACGCCGCTCGGCTTGCCCGACCAAGCATGGACAGCCACGCCCGACCGGCATCGAGGTCGACGGGTGCGTGGGAGCAAACCCACTTATAACTCGCTTGAGCTAGAGTCTAGACGCCACTCGGCTTACCCGACCGAGCGTGGACAGCCACGCCCAACCGGCACCAAGGTCGGAGGGTGCGTGGAAGCAAGCTCACTTATAACTCGCCTGAGCGAGAGTCTGGATGCCACTCGGCTTGCTCGGTCGCTCGGCTTGCCCGACCGAGCGTGGACAACCACGCCCGACCGGCACTGCGGTCGACGGGTGCGTGGGAGCAAGCCCACTTATAACTCGCTTGAACGAGAGTCTGGATGTCGCTCGGCTTGCCCTACCGAGCGTGGACAGCCATGCCCTACCGGCACCGAGGTCGGCGGGTGCGTGGGAGCAAGCCCACTTATAACTCGCTTGAGTGAGAGTCTGGACGCCACTCGGCTTGCCTGACCAAGCATGGACAGCCAAGCCTGACCGGCACTGAGGTCGGTGGGTGCGGTGGAGCAAGCCGACTTATAACTCGCTTGAGCGAGAGTCTAGACGCAGCTCGGCTTGCCCGACCGAGCGTGGATAGCCACGCCCGACCTGCACTAAGGTCGGTGGATACGTGGGAGCAAACCCACTTATAACTCGCTTGGGCGAGAGTCTGGATGTCGAGCCGTGGTTGCCTGGATCACTATCATATTTACAACTAATGTTATTACAAGGGTGGCCCGAGTTCTATTCATGATACAGTTTTAGATGTACAGCGCTCCAGGGTCTCCCCATCCTTTTTCCTTGAGCGTCCTGCAGGTAGTATGCTCCCGACCCTAGATTCCCGACCACCAGGAAGGGCCCCCCCCACCCCCCCTACCCCACCCCCACTGGGGCTCTAGCTTACTCACCTCCCTGTCTGGTTTGACTCTCTTCTATATACGGTCGTCGACTTAGAAACTCCTGGGTATAACCTTCTGATTGTACCTTCGCTGCATCCTTTGTCAGTAAGCAGTCATTCGGACTGCTGCCCGATCCCAGATCTCCTCGATCAAATCCAGCTCCAGACGCCTCTTCTCTGCATTATCTTCTCCATACAGGTGCCTTCGATCAGATTCACACCCTACTTCCATCGGGACTACCGCTTCACTTCCGTACACCAGTCGAAAGGGGGTACAGCCTGAGCTTTCTTTGGGGGTGGTCCGTAGAGCCCATATGACACTAGGCAACTCGTCGACCAATGTACCGCTCACGTAATCCAGCTTGGTCTTGAGGCCTCGCAAGATTTCCCGATTGACGACCTCTGCTTGACCGTTGCTCTAGGGATAAACCATCGAGGTGAATGCTTGCTTGATTCCATAGGCGGCGCACCATTCCTGGATCTTCCGGCCTTGGAATTGCCAACCGTTGTCCGAGACCAACTTATGAGGTATCCCATACCGTCATAGAATATTCTGCCATAAGAATTTGATCACTGCCTGCTCAATGATCCGAGCCAGAGCCTCTGCTTCCACCCACTTAAAGAAATAATCCACAGCTACTAGTAGGAATTTCTTCTGAGCAGTTGCGACGGGGAATGACCCTACTATATCCATGCCCCACTGATCAAAAGGGCATGATACAGTGGACATCCTCAAAACCTCGATTGGCCGATGAGAGATGCTTTGGTGCTTCTGGCAAGAAAGGCAGGAGGCGACCATCTGATCTATATCCTTTTGAAGTGTTGGCCAAAAGAATCCGGCTAGCAGTACCTTTCAAGTCATTGATCGACCTCCCGGATGGCTTCCACAAGATCTCAAATGTATCTCTCTTAGTACATAATCTGCATTCTCTTCTCCTAAGCACTTGAGTAGCGGCCTAGAGAAGGCTCGCTTGTATAAGGTATCCCCTACCAAGGTGAATCGGGTTGCCCGCTTCTTCAACAAGCGAGCCTGCTCGGGATGAGTTGGTAGAGTCCCCTTCTGCAACTAAGCTATGAGTGGAGCTCTCCAGTCGCCTTCAACTTCCATTTCTGACTCCCTCTCGACCTGAGCTACTAGCATAGTCTGAGGTAAGGGTTGAGTGAAGACCCACGGAGTGATGGCGCTGGCCAACTTAGCTAGCTCATCAGCTTTAAGGTTGTCTTCTCGAGGGATCTGGAGTATCTGAACTTCTTAAAATTCAGCTTTTAATTACTCATAGGCATTCACATAGGTCTGCAACCATTCACTATTTACTTCAAACTGTCCAGCTAGCTGGCGAGTCACAAGCTAGGATTCTGAGTAAAGCATGGCACGGGCAGCTCCCACATGTCGAGCAGCTTGCAACCCAGCCAGGAGAGCTTCATACTCAGCTTCATTAATGGTAACCCGATACTCCAACCGTACGGTCAGGTGGAGATGATCTCCCTTTAGGGAATTTAAAAGAATTCCAATGACACTTCCTGACCGAGCAGCCGAGCCATCTACATAGACCTTTCACATTTCCTCTTCTTCTTCGGTGTGCAGCTCACTGAGGAAATCCACCAATGCCTGAGCCTTAATAGCAGCCCAGGGCAGGTACTGGATGTCATATTCGCTTAGTTCTGTAGTCCATTTGATCATCCGGCCAGAGGCCTCCGGATTGACCAACACATTCCCGAGGGTGCTATTAGTTAACATCCGAATGGGATGAGCCAAGAAGTAAGGACGCAAACGCCGAGCCATTAACACAAGCACATAAGCCAACTTCTCGAGTGTGTTATACCTACACTCGACTTCCTTTAATAGATACCTAAAGAAGTAAATGGGTTGTTGCTCAGCCTCCTTTTATTTTACAAGCACTGCACTCACCGCTCCCTTAGTGGTTGAGAGGTAGACATACAGAATCTCTCCTTCCTCAAGCTTAGCTAGGACAGGTAGACTGACAAGATAAGATTTCAACTCTTCAAATGTCCGATCACATTCAGCATCCCACTGGAACTTAGTGGCTTTGCGCAAGGTCATGAAGAAGGGTAGACTGCGATCGACTGACCAGAAAATAAAACGAGAGAGAGCTGTGATCCTCCCGGTCAGCCATTGAACTTCCTTCAGGTTCTTGGGTGGTGGCATCTCCAGCAGAGTCTTCACCTTGCTGGGGTTGGCCTCTATGCCTCGCTCAGTTAGGATGTAACCCAAGAACTTCCCGCTTCTTGGCCCGAACAAATATTTGGCCGAATTCAATTTAAAACCATACCTTCTCAGAGTGGAACAAGTCTCCTCCACGTCTGCTATCAAGTCTGCCACCCTGAGGGACTTGATGAGGATATCATCTACGTATATTTCAATGTTCCTTCCCAGCTACTCTTTAAACACTTTGTTCGTCAACCTTTGATAGGTAGCCCTTGCGTTCTTCAGTCCGTACGACATGACTTTGTAATAATATGTGCCCTCAGATGTAATGAAACTGACCTTCTCCTGATCAGCGGGAGAGAGTGGCACCTGATGGTATCCCTGGTAGGCGTCCAACATGCAGATGAGCTCACTCCCAGCCGTGGAGTCCACCATCTGGTTGATCCAAGGGAGTGGGTAACAGTCTTTGGGACAAGCTCTGTTGAGGTCTCTGAAGTCTATGCAGACTCTCCATTTATTCTCCGGCTTGGACACCAGCACCACATTGGACAGCCAGGCCGGGAACTGGACTTCTCGAATGTGTCCCGCCTCCAAGAGTCTGTCCACCTCGGCCTGAATTATCTTGTTTTGTTCGGGACTGAAGTCCCTCTTCCGTTGCTTCACCGGTCTGGCATCGGGGTAGACATGTAACTTGTGCTCCATGACCTCCAACCGAACGCCTTTTAGATCTCGGGCCGACCATGCGAACACGTCTTGATTCTCGGTCAAGTACTTGACCAATCGTTGTTTGAGGTCAGGTTCCAGCTCTAGTGCTATCTTCACTTTTGTTTCTTCTCGGTTGGGAAGAAGCTGAATCTCCTCCCTCTGCTCTCTCAATTCAGCCCAAGGAGATGGTTGTACCATGTTACAACTAGCTGGTGGGGCTCGGAATGCCTTCCGCACTTCCGTTCGAACATCGTCGACGTAGCATCGACGTGCTACCTTCTGGTCACCTCTTACTTCTCCCACCTGATCGCCGACTGGGAACTTCACCTTCAGGTAGAAAGTGGATGCTACTACTCTAAATTCATTGAGTGCGGGTCTGCCCAGGATGACATTGTAAGCAGATGGTGCGTCCACTATCAAGAAGGTTGACCATTGGATCCTCTTTAGGGGATCCTCCCCGAGTGAGATGGCCAAATTGATCTGGCCGATCGGCTGTACTTCATGTTGGGGCAATCGGCCCTGTGATGATCTGGAGGATCATGATGTTTTGATGTGTGTGCAATATGGTTAAGTTAGGATTTGTGCTGGACTAATATGTGTACATGAGTGTGCAGGTGTACAGGTACACATGGACTTGGTTGATGTCTTCAGGTGAAGGATGACATGGAGGCAAGCTAGAGGCTTGCGTGCGCATCCAAGGGACCGTTGGATAGTAGGGATGATGAGCCGAGGAATGCAGACTTCGAGGCGTACGTGAAGGGTGGCATGGAGGCAAGCTGGAGGCTTGCGTGCGTATCCGAAGGACGAGGGCCGAAGATGAAGAGGGCGTGAAGGCAACAGTCAAGGCTGCTGATGAAGAGTCAACTGGGTTGTGAGGATCTGAGTATGAGTGTTTGTACTCAGGGGCTAACCCGGGAAGGTTCGAGTGCGGAGAGACATGTACTCGGGAGTGTAACCCTAGGCTTGGGTGTGTACTAGTCAACTGGCCATGGGGCAGTCGACTGGTGTAAGCTGGAACAGGCTGGCAGATTCGAACGTTGTACTGTAACGGTCGAATCCGAGTAAGACCAGGTGACTGCCATTTTGGCAGTCGACTGGTAGCGGTTGTTTCAGACTCGAGCCTTATTTAAAGGGGCTCGTTTCCTACTATCTGACTTGACGAATCTTGTCTTGGTTAAAGGAAAGATAGTAGTCTTTTGTGCTCAGAGAGTTGTGTGTGATTGTGGCGAGGTTTCTCCACCCACAAGGAGCAACAGATCTAGCCGGAGGTTATCCGGGGATTGATCCACCGACGGATTCTTGGATTAGCCACCCGTCCAGGGTGAATACCAAGTAAATTCCGATTGTTAGCATTGTTATTTCTTGTCCTTTGCATATTATTATTTCCGCTGCGCTAACAATCTTATAGAGATTCAACGATAAAGTGCTATTCACCCCCCCCCCCCTCCTCTAGCACGCTATTCGATCTAACACTTCGTTCCCCGTAAACTCGAAGAGGGGTGTGGCTACAGGTTGTAGCTCACTAGCTTCAATTTGCAACTGCTCGAACGCTTTCTTGTACAAGATATTGACTGAACTACCAGTGTCCACAATGGTTCGGTGAACCTGATAGTTGGCTATGATAGCTATAATAACCAATGCATCGTCATGCGGAACTTCCACCCCTTGTAAATCTTGAGGGTCATAACTGATCTGCGGTCCTCTGGCTTGAGCAGAACTGCTCCCTACCTGGTGAATCTCCAGGCGCCTTACCTGAGACTTCCGGGCTCGATTGGAGTCTCCATAAGTAGGGTCACTTGAGATAACGTTAATCGAACCTTGTACTGCGTTCTGTTGATTCATCTGTTCTTCGTTGTCTTCTCCTTGTCTGGGAGAGTTGGGGGTCAGGAATAATTGCCTCATCGTCGGGGCAGTTGCCTGAGTGTCCGCCTCTCGCCTTTCTGTTTGTGGCCTTCCTCGGCCTCGGGCTCCCCCTGAGATGCCCCCCCTAGGGGTCCCGCGGCCGGGGCGAGCTTGCCCTCGCCCGGCTTGCCAGCAATCCTGGGTACTGTGAGTATGGTTGTGGTGGAAAGAACAGTAAGGCTACCATCGGTTAAGAAGGCATCCCTGAGCTACTTGCTGGACTATACCATGCTCAGCTCCAGCGCGTTGTCCCATGGCTCGGGGACTACGGAGAGGTCCCCAGGGAGGTGTTGTCTTCTGACTATGGGGAAGTACAGGTAAGGGCCCGACCTCTCGTCGCCGAGCAGCTTGTGCCTCCTCCACGTCCAAGTATTTAGCGGCTTTGCCCAGGAGACTCTCGAAGTCCTTTCGGGGTTTTCGGATCAGCGATTTAAAGAACTCTCCTTCTTGCAAGCCCTGGGCGAAGGCACTGATCAGCACTTCCGAGGTGGCAGTGGGCATATCTAGCGCGACCTGGTTGAGTCTTTTGATATAAGCCCGTAAGGACTCCTTAGGGTTCTGCTTTAAGGCGAATAGGTTAAGACTCGTCTTATGGTGTCTCTTGCTACTTGCAAAATGTTGTAAGAAGAGCCTCTTGATGTCAGCAAACTCTCGCACAGACCCTTCCGGGAGTCTGTTAAACCAGCGCTGAGCGGGCCCTGCCAGGGTGGTCAAGAACGCTCGACACTTGATGTCATCCGTGTATTGATGCAGCAAGGCTGCATTCTCAAACTTCATCAGGTGTTCTTCCGGATCCGTGACTCCTCCATATTCTGGAATAGACAGGAGTCGGAAGTGCTTGAGGACTGGCTCTTGAAGGACTTGGCTAGAGAAGGGGAATCCGGTGTGATCACCTGGAGCTTGGATAACTGGGGCCTTCCCTTTGTTGAGCCTTGCCTAGCTGGAAGAGACTTCCAGCGGGTCGGACTGTTCCGCACCCTCCGTCGGGCCGAAGAGCGCATGGGGGAAGTAGGGACTACCACCCGGGCGAGCCTCGCTTTCTGTGCCAACACGAGCAGCCACTTCAGATGGACCTTCCTGAGTTGGGCGGCAGTCAGTCCTTTGTTCGGCTGCTAACTGTTGAGCTTTAGCTGCCACCAGCAACTCAAAGTCTTCCTGTGATAGTGTAATTGTCACCTTGTTGGAGTCGCCCATCTTCGTCTTTCGATCAAGCAGGAGTTCCCGCAGACGAGTCAAATTTGATCCTGTCGACAAGCGGAGAGGGCTCTCACTCAGATGACTTGATCAGACAGATGACTCAGTCAGACGGACGAGTTGCAGCGGTGTGTGAGTCGGGGTCGGGGTCGGGATCAAAGGCTAGCAAGACAGGGTTGAGTCGGAGTCGAACCCAAAATGGGGACACAAGTAGCAGAGGAAGAGGAAGTATTTCAGCAGCGGAATCCTTTCTCTGAAGCACAAAGGGGGCTTTATATAGGGGAGGGGGAGGTCCCTGTCTTGTCGGGACTGTCTTATCTCATTAAAACTCAATCTTTTGACATAATCCCTGGCAGCCTTAGTCTCCCCGGGGGTCTGGCACAGCCGCCTAAAGATCTGTCCGGGTCGTCACGTTCATCTTCATTAATGTCTGATGCTATGGGAAAATATGATCATGGCAGGTGTCTTTTCCTCATAATGAGAGGATAGAGGAGATCCTGGAAGGTCTGATCATAATTAAATTACTGAGACAGTGGGGTCACTCTGACTTGTTTTATCATGTGTTGCGGCAGTGGCTCTATATGGATCCAGCCAACCGACCGGGAGTGATCATACGGAGAGGCTCGGTCACTCGGCTGAGAACGACTCTTGGGTGGGCGAGTCATCGGAGTGAGTTCAGTCGTTCCCAGTGCCAACCAATATGACCGACTAGTTGGGTGTGCCCGACCGGACGATCAGGTCTACCCGATCGAACAGCCGGACACAGGTCGTGAGTCATTCAGAGCGGGGGAGTAATTCGATGACAGAATGGTTAATCCGTTCGGTCGGGCTTTCCCGACCGGGACCCTCCGCCCGGAACTCACCTACATCACTCCCTTTCAAAAAGGGTGTCTTATTTTCCGCCCGTCCGACTGGCTACCGCCTGCAGGACCAGATCCGTGTAACCTCAAATGCCTCCATCAGGCTAGGTTAACACCCTAGGCGCCCGACTGTCCTTACCCGACCGAGTCCCGACCCGACCCGACCGAACTTCCTACTAGGCCAAATGACATATCCGACCGGATCAATCTTATAGCTCAGGTGACATACTACCTCATTTTAACAGTGCTCCTTTTCTGTAACATTACTCAAGAGGGAGCTGCGGAGCCTCAGGTGAACGAGGGGGCCGTTGGTAGTACTCGATCGGTCGCACAAGATAGCGGCAATGGTGGCTTGCCTCCGTGAAGAATTTCCAACTGATAACTGTCACACTTGCCGTCTGTTTTAAGTAGCTCCGGTGCCGAATTGGCCTTTTGTTCATACTTTACTGCCGGGCTAATGTTTTGTAGGAGCAAATAGAGATCATAAATTACAAAAGATATTTTAGTCTAACGTAGCAATTCTTCACGTGAAAAAGATTAAATATCCAATGAGATATTTTATCCCATTGAAAATGGATCTTAAATTTTTTTTTCTGACGGAAACACCCATGAAGATTAATGTTTTGGGGGTGTTCGATGTGATGCGCCAACTGCCAAAAGCATTGCCTGTCATGTGTTTGAGCATTTCGTGTCTTAATTATTTTTTTATGGATTCTTTTTATTTTCTGTATCTCTTGTTAGTGATGTAGATGAGCCGGCAGCTCATATGGGAGGTTACATGGCTAGGGTGTCAGATTTCGTGATTCCATACCATCTCCCAACAGCCTTAACTAACAAAGTTGATATTATTATTATTACAATTATGCCTGCGATAATATAATGCAGTAGTCTTTAGATAATGATAGTAATGATTTAATTTTTTCACGGTAATTAAAGAATTTAAATTTTGAATTTCAGTTATGTCATATTATATGAAATTTTCTCTCTAATGATAAATAAATTTAATAATATTGATTAACTGGATAAATCTCTTTAAATGTTTTTCGGTAAAAAAAAATTATAGTACTAAATAGATGTTATCAAAATTAATCATTAAAAAACTAAATATTTATGTCAATTAAATTTTTTAAAAAAAATGTAATGCAGTTTGAATGATGCAATGGCATGATGTATAATCCTGCCCCATCATTTCCGCTGTCACGTTCATCATTCAGTCCATCTTTTGTTCTCAAGCAACCAACTTCCACGTGAATGCATTTTCCTGCCTCTGTTTAATTTGTGACATAAATTGCTGCAATAAGACATCTCAACCATGTTTTTATTTTTATTTTACCTTTTTGTTTGAAGTTTTAATGATTTTAAATAAATTGTGACTTTGGTCCCATCGGCTCGACTTGGTCCCGGTCGTGCAGGTGCCATTCGCCTCCGTCGCCTTTAAAGAGAAGAGTCCTCTTTGGTCTTATTTCAACCTTCCCATCCCCTTCGCCCTACTCCCAATTCCGCCGTTTCCGGACAAGGATTCAATTTTCTCCCTTCCAGTGATGTGATCATGCCAGCGATGGACTACCAGGATTCCGCTCCCTTCGCCTCGTTTGGTCGCTCCATCCTCAGCCTTCGCCGTGAGCAGGTCCACTCCGTCGACGGCGGCGGCCACCGCGATCCGCTTGGTGGATCGTATGACGTCGAAATCGAAGCGTTTCAGAAGCGCGTCGCCGGCATCTTCCTCGATCTTGCCTCCTCCTTCGGGGATGAGCTGCTTTCCCTTCCCTGGCTCCGCAAGTTGCTCGATGGGTTCCTCGTCTGCCAGGAGGAGTTCCGGGGGATCCTCTTCGGCTGCAGGGACGGTCGGCAGGCGCACCTCTCCCGTCCGCCCCTCGACCGCTTCCTCTCTGACTTCTTCGAACGCTCGGTCAAGGCGCTCGACGTCTGCAATGCTATCCGCGAGGGAGTCGACAAGATGCGCCAGTGGAGGCAGCACCTGGAGATCGCCATCTCCGCTCTCCGAGGTTCCGGAGGCGGCCGGCCGCTCGGCGAGGGCCAGATCCGCCGCGCCTGTAGGGCGCTGAACGATCTCACCATCCTTTTGCTCGATGAGAAGGAGTCCCCGTGCATCTTGAACCTACGCAACCGTTCCTTTGGCCGCGGCGGCAAGGAGACGCGACAACATCGCCGTGTTGGCAGCGCGGGATCCGCCTCTTCCTCGGGGCACCATCGTTCCCTCTCCTGGAGCGTCTCCCGCTCGTGGTCCGCCGCCAGACAACTCCAGGCAATCGGAAACAACCTTAACGTGCCACGGGGCAATGAAGTTGCTGCCACCAATGGCCTGGCCGTCCCGGTGTTCGTCATGAGCTCGGTCCTCTTCTTTGTGATGTGGACTCTCGTGGCAGCGATCCCTTGCCAGGACCGTGGCCTCCAGACTCATTTCTCTCTCCCCAAGAACTTCCCATGGGCCGCATCAATCACGGCACTCCACGAGAAGATATTTGAGGAATCCAAGAAGAAGGACCGGAAGAACTCCTGCGGGTTGCTAAAGGAGATCCTACAGATGGAGAAGTGCAGCCGCCAGTTGGTGGAACTGTTAGACCCAGTGGAGATTCCGTTGACGGAGGAGAAGGAGACGCAGCTGCAGCAGGGCGTGGAAGGGCTGTTGGAAGTCTGCAATGCCTTGAAGGAGGGTCTAGACCCACTCGAGCGCCAGGTGCGTGACATTTTCCTTAGGATTGTCAGTAGCCGAACGGAAGGTCTCGATTGCTTGAGCAAGTCTCACCATTCTGAGTGAATCTGGTTCAATTCTATGTACTGTATGCTCGGAATGCCAAAATTGCAGCTTTCGACAATACATAATTTTGGCTTGTTTGCAATTTGGTAACGAGAGGCTACTTGTGGGAAGGTGGGTAGATAGAAAAGAAAATGTGATACAAATGCCCTCTTTGGTTAGTAATATGGAGCAGGTAGTTTTCTTGTATCCACTTTTGATTACCAGTCGTGTAGGACAAAGGGAGTTAGTTTGCTTTGCTGATGCGGTCTGCACTGTGCTATGTTTTGATCTTCTCGTGTGCAGAATCTTTATAATGTTGAAAAACGTAAGAACCCTCCGGTCCTTTATCTTGTTGTATATTGTACTTTTATTTCTTGGTTATTGTTCTCGAACGAAAATTCAAAATGTCCAGTTTCTTATTTGTTCTTTGCCTAGATTTATTTGCTGATTCTGTTATGATTATAATGCTGGTTTCATTAGACCACTTCATAATTTTGCATGCCATTGCTCATGGAATTCGTAAAAACACAGATTTACTCGTGAAAGTCATACATTGAGGTGACTGAAGCTCATTATGTTGTTCTTTGATTACAAAATTTCAATGGAAGCTCAATGTACACAGTTGCACTAGTTATTCCACCCTTGGTAGCCGTTTTGATAGCTAATCTGCTTGTGAACCTTTTAAAGGTTTATAGCATCTCATCCAGGTAATATCATAGCTACTATGGGATTCTAGCATCTAGTCAAGAACCCAGGAGAGGAGGCATTGGGATTACTATTTAAGGCAAGAACAAAAGTCATAATCACAGTGCATTACCATTTATATAGCCAATTAAAGTAATGTTAAACTCATTGAATCAACTAAGTTACAATCCATTGAAGATTTTAGTGGTGATTAACTAAATGATGTGCACAAACAAGAGTTATTGTTGCCTATTCTTAATGTGTTCTCTTTTTTGTATCAGCAAATGTGTCTAAACCTTGATTCACTTTGGACGATCAATTTCTTTTACATTCAAGCTGTTGAGTTAGTATATCCTCTCATTTCAGTTGGTATGCGGTTAGATATGTTCCTTGATCTCATTTTCTTATTAACTACCTGCTACAACAGGGACATATCCTCTCATTTGAGTTGTTGATCTATGGACAAGGATTTATATTGAGTAAACATGTTGGATGCTCAGTAATTAAGTTGGAATCTACTTCGCGTGGTGATCTCATTTGGATATTTCTCTCTTACTGTACCCAGTTAGTTTACTACACTGCAGCAAAAATTCTTCCTCTGTCACACATGTTTCAATATGCAACTTTGTACTATTTTCCTTAAAAATTTTTTTTACAGATTAAATCTCCATCTTGTCTTCCTGTTATCAAATATTCGTTGTACGTCCCAATTGCAAAGGAGAGGTGTTCATATCATGCGAAGTTTGTCTTCTTGTTATCTAAGATACATACCATAGTACTCTAGTTACTCGTGCAACAATGCAATTGCACCGTCGACAAGTTATTATGATCTATTGCTTCCTTGTTCATTTTATACGAGTTCAGTTGCTGACTGTACATCCTTAGTGATTCCCCGAATTGATTGCTTTACTCATCCCAATCACTTCGTTCGTTATAGTTCACTGCTTTTACTATGATGGCAAGACAATTAGTACTTGCTTTTGAAGCTTGCCTTTATCCTTCTTTACACTATCATGCCTGGAAAATGCTGTCACAGCGAAGTTGAAATGGAGAAGAGAACTAATGCTTTGGTTTTGATCCTACAGCATTTATGTTCAGGCAAGAGTTGCTTTGGCAACTATTGGAACATATCATGTGTCTGCGGGGATCAGGATATTGTTTGCCAGATGGGTTCTAGTGAGCTTTTAGTTTTGAATTTATTTTTGTTATGGTTTATAGTTATTATGAGTTGTAATATGCCAGCGGATTTTGTGTAGTACAGAATCTGAAATAAAGCAAGATGGGAAGAGATTGGCAGCTGTGGTGATGTAAAGCAAAAGCAGAAACATGGCAGTTCGGGTGGAGAGCATACAGCAGATTGGTGATGTTGAATTGTTCATCATTTGCCAGGTCTTTCTCTTGCACACTTGCCTTCATCCGAGTAAGTATTGGAACCTTTTGAGCGAAAGTTAAGTGCAGTTCGTAATGCGTCCCATGTCGGATTAGGTATTTAGAGTTTGAGACTCAATTGTGATATATTTTAGAAGTTTTTTTTTTGTAGTAGATAGCGGATCCGAGAATATTAGTTGTGTCTCCATGTGTGCTTTCGATGAAAATTTTTCATGAGGCCGAGTCGAGCCAAAGGCTTTGATATCTGGTATTAATTTAAAAAAAAAGCTAAATTTGTTCTCGGGACCTATGGTGCGATGGTAAAAATTGGGATGGGCTTCCTAGGCAATAAAAGTTTAAATTTCATACCTGGCATATTATATTTAGGGTGCATTTGGTTGGGAGTTATCCATGATAACCTTGGTTATCCATCCAAGGTTATCAATGAAAATTTTGTTTGGTTTAGATAATCAGTGATTCCCAAGTAATGATCGATACCCGACACGTCAGTAAAAGGGGCATGCAATCCGGAATCGAAAAACTTTAGGAAAGTAAGATTTTTCTTGATTCCCAGGTTATGAATTTTTTTCCCAAAATTATCCTTCAATATTTACCTTAGCAAAAGAGACATTATTCGCGGGCGACTACCGGCAACGACGGCGAGCGACCACCGTCGGCGACCGGCGACCGTCGATCGTCGACCGCCGACCGCCGACCGCCGACCGTCGACCGTCGACCGTCCACTGTCGACCGTCGTCAGCGATCGGCGACCGACGACCGCCGCCCCGTCGCCGACGACCAACAACCGTCGGCCCGCCGCCGGTGACCGGCAACGACGACCAGCGACCATTATTCGCGGGCGACGATCGGCAATGACCGCCGACGATCGACCATTATTCGCGGCTGACGACCAAGGGTACGAATATGTATATAATATTATCTTACCTTTTATTTTAAATTTATAAGTATATAATATTATTATACTTAAATTTAACTAAAGGGTAATACGGTAAAATATTGTATTATATCATAAACTATTACCTCCAAACAAATAAGATTTTATTTGATTATCTAAATTGAACAAAATAACTACAGATTATGTTTCATTCCTCATTACCTTGATTATGTGATTACTTGGTAATCACATAACTAAGATTATATCTGATTACTTGAACCAAACGTACCCTTAGGGAGTTTGAAAAATTTATGACACTGGGTCATCTATTAAGTCCACCAGGACCTTTCTATACTTTTCGATTTATTTTAGTAGCTAGCGGAAATTTTTATGAGATTGAACTGAGGATGTGGATCATAAGAGCATGATATCTTGATTATTAAAAAAAATAGTTCTACTTTTATTAAACATAATATTAATTATTAAGGTATCATATTTAAATGAAATGATTAGGTCAAGCTGTTGGATTTGACCCATAGAGCTAGATATGTTTAGTTGACTAGATGGATGAGCTAAGTTGAATAGATTAGCGAGGTAAGTTAGTCGACTCCTGTTAATTAGAGATGTATGGTGGGTTTATTGACTTTGATAAGTTTTGGAGTCGAATAAATTGGTTGAGTTGATTATACAAGATAAATCGATAATTTATCAAAGGACGTACTTAAGAATTGGTATTTATCAAAAAAACGTATCATGGTTTCATTGTTATCAAAGGGTGCACATATTTTAGTGAACTTCCTCTTATACCTCTCCCGTCAAGTACTGCATGTCTTTCTCTTTCTCATTCTCTTTCTCATTCTCAGTAACGAATTTCGAGACGGACCGTAAAGAGATGCTCCTTTATATTGTGATTTTTATATTATGTAACCTTTCTCAAAACAAAAAATATTTAAATTAATTAAAATATTTTTATTAAATTAAAACTAAAAGAACATATCAGACTCACGTTGGGCCTGAAATGGTTCCATTTCAGGCCCAACGTGCCCAATATTAAGGGTATTTTCTCGATTCTTTGTTATTACATTTTAACACCTTGAAGAAGTCTAAATAAACAATGGATAGTAAATTTGAACTCCTTGTAACCTCAGAAATTCACGGGAACTGAAATTTGATCTAGTAGATCGAGTGAATTGGATAAATGTAACAAGCAAATAGATTACTTATAAAATTTTCATTTATAAAGTGTTCTTGAGATCAAAATGAATATGTAGTTGATATGATAATTTTTTATCCAATTTAATTTTAAAAAAAATGAAAGAAAGATCTTAGCCATTTTATTGCTTCCATTTATTGTTCAACTTATTGTTCAATTCTCAATTAAGGATCAATCAAATTTTGTCTATCGTCTCAATTTTATTTTTTACTTTTATAATTTATTTTCAAAACACAATTAAAACCTTTTTTTACTTTTAGAAATAGAGAGCAAAAGCACCATTAGTTTCTTTTAGTTTTCACTTGTTTAATAGAGTTTGATAAACTTAAAACGCTTCCAAATTATTATTTAACTCTATTAAGTTAAACAAAACAAAGGCAGGCCTGTTTTTTATAACAAAAAGGAAAACTCAAAGAACAAACTGCTCCCTTTTTTATTTTGAAAAATTTATAAAAGACATAATGATTCTTATTTTTAATAAGCATACAATAGTGATCTTTTTGCAGCATGTCTTTTAGTAAACAAACTGCTCCATTTTCCGCTGATTTATTATTTCTGCAGTTTACTTCGGCACCATCTTCTGTGGCAAAGCAAATGGCAGCTTGATCTGGAATCAAACGAAATAACTATGATTATCTTAAAAATAAATTAGACAAGAAGAAGGCTTTTATTTTCTACTTCATTAATTAAAATAAGGTAAACATGTTGAAAGGACTATAAAATAAATAAGCATGCGTTTGATTAAGTTATTGCGCAAATTTAGATTAGAGCTATGATAGAGAGCGTGAAATTATTGCGTGAAACTCAACGTGAATGACGTGACACTTTTCGTGTACACGTCCGATTACCGCTTGGACACTGACGGTGCCTTCCGGTCGCCGCCCCGAACAAATCTATAACCTGGGGCACGATGAATCCGTCGAAGATCGCTGCAATTAGGATGTCACGTCATTCACGTTGAATTTCACGTTGAAAATTCACGTTGTCTATCATTTTTGTTTAGATTATGTAATTATTAAATAATCGTATAATCAAGATTATAAAAAATAAAATATAATCTAATATTGTTTGATTCAATTTTTAAAATTTTCATCTCGATTTAAGAATTTAGAAAGTGAAAAGACTTAGCCTGTTGAGTTAAATCGTTAGTGGTGTCGACGGCGCTGTGGAACACGACAACGGTCGCCACCATAGAGTCGTGCTCATAGTTGGTGTAAGCGAGGAACAGCTAGTGCAGATGGCAGCCGATGTTGGAGATTGCTGTAGAGGAGATGGCCACCGTTGCACCTAGCTAGGGCGTCGTCGAGGTCACCCTCAAGGACTTGTCAAAGCGTAACTCGACCTGACGAAGGCGCTACACGTTTGCCACTGACTCGTCAAAGAGCACGTCGTTGAAGGCCAGCAAGCACAACAAAGATCTCAGAGAGAAGGCCAGGTCGGTCGTTGCCGATCATGCAAAAATTAGATGTTAATTTTGGGTAAAAAAATTGTTAACTTTGAAATTGTTGGTTCTCTTGGTGGTGCAATATAAGCGCGGGTAAATCGACGGTATACACCACTTTAGCGAAGTCGAGGCTAGAGTTGGAGTCTATCTCTTTAAGATGAATTTGTCCCGCACACGGTGCTCACAAACACGACAATCGTCTGTCAAGATGCAACGACTTTATCTTGCGATAGTAGCACTATAAATCACAAGACCTCCAACTGAAAAAGCTTCTTGAACTCTTCAAATGCAAGTATGGAATGCAATGCTTGTTTTGGTTTGTAATCGAATGAAATGAGTGAGTGAAATGAGATTGTGAGAGATCTTATTTATACTAAATGAAGGAGTATAAGAATCTCTTAGTTCCATTAGATCTCATTCATTCATCTTGAATTGGATGATCTAAATTGCATCCCTTCCCAAAAAACACAAACCTCTCCATCTAGATGTCTCCTTTGAAATCAATGTTTCAGATTGAACCATTCCAAAGGCACAAAACTTTTCAAGTTGGATGAACAAGATTTGTCAATCTTGATCCAACAATCTAGATTTAATTTCTTATTTAAAATTTTTAACAATTCCCTTCATGAATGAAAATTAATGCATGTGTGTTATCATCTAACGAGAGTTCAATCGAAAGATTATTGCATCGAGAAAGGTAACTTGTGGCTTTGAACCTTCCATAGTAGAGTAACATCGGATTTACTAGTCTGCTAAGTGAACGCGATGTCTTAAACAACTCAACCGTTCATGTAAACCCAGACAATGATACCCACACAATAACATTTCTCATTTCTTTATAGTTCTTACTATTTTGTTTGTTTTGGTCATGAACAACATCTTGGATTCCATAAATGTTTCATTAAAGTCTTCACACTTATATAGTTGACCTCCTTAAAGAGTATCCTATCATAATCTGTTTTTTTCAAGTACATGAGTCATTAAAAGTTAATAACTTAACATGACTATATATCATAGGCAACACTTTTCTATCGTAAGAATGAGAGGGGAACTAATCCAAATGCTTACGCGAACTTTCATAATTTCATTTTTCTATTGAACTAAGATCTTGGGATCTCCAATCAACAAGGTTGGGTTACAACTATGAATATTTTTGTTTGTAAATTTTTTTCACATTCCTCTTGATGTGCAGTATATTTGATCTCTATTCAAACCTTTTGTAAACGGATCTGCCAAGTTATCTTTCAATTTGACGTAATCGATAGAGATAACTCTGTTAGAAATCAACTATCTAATATTATTGTGTCGTTGATCAATATATCGTGACTTACCATTATACATGATATTTTGTATTCTTATAATTGTCGATTGATCATCACAATGTATCATCACAACAGCCACCGACTTTGCCCAACATAGGATATCCTATAAGTGGTTATAAAGTCACTCAACTTCTTCTGCAGCTTTATCCAAGGCTATAAACTCATATTACATAGTTGATCGAGCTATGCATGTTTGTTTCATAGATTTTCATGACACTGCTCTACCACAAATGGTATATATACCCATCTACTGGTGATTTAGAGTCTTTTGTATCAAATATCCAATTTATATCATAATATTCTTCTAGTACTGCTAGATATCTTGTACAATGTAATTCATACTCTAAGGTGTATCTTAAATATTTAAGGACCCTTATTAATATCTTCTAATGATCATCATTTGGATTACTAGTAAGTCTATTTAATTTGTTTACCACATAGGTAATATCTAGAAGTGTATAGTTGGTGATATACATCAAACTGTCAATTATCCTCAAATATTATCATTGGGATACGAGTTCACCATGGTTCTTAGCCAAATGCAAGTTTAAGTCTATTGGTATTTTTATAGGAGAAAGATCATATATACTAAATTATATAATGAGACTGTGAAAGAGCAATTCCATCTAATGTCTTATCGAACTGAATCTCGAGTATAATGTTCGCTATACCCATATCTTTCATATCAAAGCTCTTAGTCAACATCTTCTTAGTAGATATGATTATATCATGATTACTACCCATGGTGAGTATATTGTCTACATAGAGACAGATAATGACAAATGAGTCAGGTATACTTTTAATATAGATGCATCTATCACACTCATTTATTTTAAATCCATTTGATATCATAGTTTTGTTAAATTTCTCGTGCCACTATTTTGGTGTTGTTTTAGCCCATAGAGTGACTTCACAGTCTGCACACCTTATTTTCTTATCTTAGAGTCACAAACCCTTCAGGTTGCTTCATATATATTTCTTCCTTAATGTGCCATTTAGAAAGGTAGTTTTCACATTGATTTGATGTACTTCGAGATAATGTATTGTAGCAATAGCAATAAGTACTTGACTGAAAAGTCATTTGTGCCTCTTCTAGAGGGGTCATACTTCTTTCCACAGAATAAAAAGACAATTTTATCATTTTAGCTTCAATACATATTTATATGTTGGATCAATATTAAATGTTGGCAATAAAGTTAAATTCACAAGTCATCACAAAGTGTTGTACTTAACATGTCCAAGTCTAACATGTCATAAATTAAAACAACCGACCAAATAAGCAAATTTTATCATTTTATTGTCATTGAATTTACGGTGTACAGTCATTATATTCATCTTGAATAAACTGTTCTCCATAAATCCTCTACTTATGAATTGACCATTTTTTGTTAATACATATTTATTTGATTCAAATACTAGGTTAAAACCAACATTGATAAAATTCGACCATGACACTAAATTCTTCAGAATGTCAGGAATATGAAGCACATCAATTAGTGTCACTTTTATGCCTGATTTCATCTTTAGTACCACCTTGCCAAGACCAACAATGTTGGAAGTTACAGAATTATCCATGATTAATTTTCTCTAATTAATAGGGGTATAAGTTGAAAACTGGGCCTTGTCAGAGCAATGTGTCGTGTGGCACAAGTATTGACCTACCACTGCCATGGATTGTCCACCAAGTTGGCTTCAAATATAATGGCAGTCAGGTCTAATTCTGACAAGAGTCTATTGACACTGACTTATCTTCAGTCATTTGCACTTGCGTGACTTTCATTGAACGTCGGCAGTCTTTGGCATTGTGATCTGGTTTACCATAGTTGTGGCATGTTCCTTGGAACTTTTGGCCCTCCCTTGGCATTTCCCTTTGCCGGGATACTTTCACTTCTTGTCGGTGTTTTGTTCCTTCATATTACCATTACAAATATAGGCATTTTTGTTGATTCTGATTGCTTGCAATTGTCTTCTTCAAGCTGTAGGCTTCTTCAATAAGATCCTCAAGTCCCATCTCATTTCACTTATGTTTTAGATAATTTTTTAAATCTATCTACGAAGGTGGAAGTTTCTCTATTATCGCGGCGACTTGAAGAGACTCATTCATTGTCATGCCTTTGGCATGCAGATTATATAGGATCAATTGCAACTCTTGGACTTGAGTTGTCACAATTTTAGAATCAATTATTTTGAAGTCTAAGTATTTGCCAATGATGTAAATAACATAATGTATATCAATTACTCAATACTTAAATCAAATATAATTAAATAACATAATGTAAACAATCAATATTATCAACTATAATCTTCTATCAAATTTGTCTCGATAGGATTTCTCTAAAATTTTAAACCATTTAAATGTATATCAATATTATTTACATACAAATTATATTTGAATCTAATGGTTGTGAGCTGTATCGTAAGGAATGGTATACATATTTGAACTAATGATTGTGAATTTTTCATTCTATTTTGGTTGGGCCTATGGTAAGATGAAAGAGTATCACATAAAATATAATTTATAAAATATTAAATTGTGAATAAAAATAACAAATTTTGATAATATTGATGAACAAAATTTATAAATTGTATTCATTAATAATTTTTTTATCAAAACTTATAAATAGACTTATAAATAAATAAAGAAGTCTTAAAAAGATTTTTTTAATCTCGAATTATTGATCCGGTTTTATAAAAAAATTTCATCGATCGTCAGAATAAATCAGAAAGTGTTCGTGATGGACGATTTAAAAATTTAATATCTCAGGTTTAGGTTCTATTTGAAAAAAAAATATAAAATATATAATAATTGAGAATCAAATTATGAATATATAAAGATAATAATTTATCGTGGCTGCACCGTGATCCTGGGCATGACATATCTTCTGAACATAACTGGTCTCTTTCGAGCCTATTGAATGGAGGTTGAGATGGGTCAGGGCTAACAACAACCTCATCGTCTCGTGACTCCGTTGTATATAAGTACCAATTCCCCGTCAAATTCTTCTCCCTCTCTTTCTCTCTCTCTGCGTCTTCCTCGGGCGATCGCCGGCTTCTCCCAGCGACGATGACGCACGGCGATACCATACCCCTCCACCACTCTTCCGCCCAATCCGACATCGACGAGATCGAGGACCTCATCAACTCCGGCTCCCTCTCCGCCACCGTCCTCCCTGCCCGACCCCCTAGCCCTCCCCGCGCCTCCATCCCCGTCTCCCACTCCTTCATCCCCTCTGGCCCCCATCCACCTTCCGCCTACCAGAAGGTGCCGACCGCCATGTTCGCCTCGCCTCCGCCGCCTCCGCCGCTCCCCTCCTCCTCCCCTGTTTACCGATCGGGCGGGGGTTTCTCCTCCGAGGGCTTCGGGTCGCCGCCTGACACCCTCACGGAGCCCGTGTGGGACACGGTGAAGCGGGATCTGACGCGGATCGTGAGCAATCTGAAGTTGGTGGTGTTCCCCAACCCTTTCAGAGAGGATCCGGGAAAGGCGCTGAGGGATTGGGATCTTTGGGGGCCATTCTTCTTCATCATCTTCCTCGGGCTCGTGCTCTCTTGGTCGGCGTCCGTGAAGAAGGTAAAAAATGATGGATCTTCGTATCCCTTTAGAGACTAATCGATGAGGTTCCTCTTTCAATTGAACATTGTCATATGGAAGATGTTGATGTTTACTTTCTTTTGATTGGAACAATATGAATAATCAATGTCAAATGGTGTTGATAGATCTTAGAGTTTAAGTATTTACGCAATGAAGTTCACTGGTAAAATTTAATTCCCTCGGAAACAAACTGGTAACTAAATGACCTAAATCTTTTCATGTGATGTAGAGTGCATTATTCTCATCTTCATTGCAGAACACTTTTTTCCTAGAAAATTATTCAGTGCAGGAAATAAAAAAAGATTGCTCGAACTTTTTGCACACTGACATGAGCTAAGTTATCCTCACCATTCTATAAAAATTTGGTTCTTTTCTATTGTTAAGTTCTGAACACAGTAGATAAGTACTATTTGAACCAGGAGGTTGGGGAACTAGTATATTCTGAGACGTAAAATATATTCATGTGACTTTGATAAACAGCTTGTTTCATTTGATTAGTTCAATCAAACAATGCTAGGATTTGCTTGACCCACCACTATCAACAATGCCAAAAGGCAGTAACATAGTTTCACAAAATATAAGAAAGAATATATAATGATTTTCATTTTTTATTAATAGTAGTGGTATTCATGTAAAAAGTCAGGTTTGTCATATATCATGTTGCTTGACAAGCCTTACGGTGCAATATGTAACAAGGATTTTTAGCATTTTGGATACTTTCTTTATTCATAAGCTTAGTTTAGTGGTTGGTGGTTTTCAACTTCCAGCAGTCTAGTAATCAATTAGTTGCACTAAGATAAGCTGTTTTCTATCTCAAAATTCAAAGAATCCCTTTGAAACACCAGTATTCTGTAACATTTATTCAGCAAGTGCAGTTGCAATGCAGGATCAATATGTAAGCATATGTTAAAGCTTAAAATCATTGTATTATCCAACTGCCATTTAGATTTACAAGCATGACCTTTTAGAAATAGGCACCAGTAAGACTTTAGGTTTGTATTGATTGGCAGATGCTATCAAGACTGCACTAAGTACTCTTGTCTTGCTACTAATTTAGGCGGTGTTGACAATTGAAGGAGTCACTGCTGATTTTGCTTGCATTTAGCAGAAAATACAATATCGAATGTTTTTGTTCCCTTCAAGTATTTTGTTGTTAATCACGTTAAACAAGAAATTTTCATGTATTATCATAAAGATACCACCCTTGTTTACCAAATACCTTTATTTTTAATTTTCAAATTTGAGAGAAATATACCAAGCATGGAGCTCTTAGTGGATGATTTCTCTTAAATGGCATTCCATTTTCCCATGGACTTACCTTATTTTCTCTTTTCTTTTTCTCATCATAGTCCCAAGTCTTTGCTGTTGCATTTGCTGTCCTTGCTGCTGGTGCTGTAATACTGACACTGAATGTTTTGCTTCTGGTAAATAACTCAGTATCATATCCACCTCATTTGTGGCATAAGCTTCACGACCATTTACTAATTTGTTTCATGTTTACTAACAGGGTGGACAAATCATCTTCTTTCAGAGTTTGAGTCTTCTTGGCTACTGTCTCTTTCCTTTGGATGTCGGAGCTCTAATCTGTCTGCTGAAACATAACATCATGATCAAAATAATTGTGGTCTCAATAACTTTGTCATGGAGTTCATGGGCAGCATATCCCTTCATGAGCGCAGCTGTTAATCCGAGAAGAAAAGCTTTAGCTCTGTATCCTGTTTTCCTCATGTATATTTCAGTTGGCTTCTTCATCATTGCGATAGATTAAGCAATCAACAGGTGGTGTCTTCAACAAAGTTTTTGACTTCAAATTCCATGGTGTCTTCGTACAAATTTGCAACTGATCAACAGGTGGTGTCTTCAACACAGTTTTGGACTTCCAAATTCCATGGAATGACTCGTTTGTACTCAGGACTTCTACTAGTGATTTTTGAGCTGATGAATACATCTCTCAGCTCATATACTTTTTTTTTTAATTTAGATGAAGACGTTTTTGACCGTAAAAACAGAACAAATGCACTTTATTCCTATCCAATGATGATGATTTTAAATTAACTCGACCCCTTGCAGCATTTCATTCCAGAAATCAGGTAGCTAACCTTCGTTTTTATAATCTCCTCTTACATTTCTTATCATCACCTCTTATTATAAAAACGATGCATTTAAGAAATTAATTCAATGTTTTTTTTTTCAAAAAAAAAAATGCAAAATGCTCCGTTGTTTCAGAATCATCTTTTTACCAACCAAAAGAAAGGGTACCTTTTTTTCGGTAAATTGTCATAAACACCCCAATAGCCCTTTGATATTTACATGCACTCCCCACATAAGTTTGTCTTTATTTTTACTCCCTGATGGAACTGAATATAAAAGGGTGAAAATTGAGTATACTGTTAGTGATATGAGAGAAGTGTCCTAAGGCAATCGTCTTATGATTGTAAAACATTTATATTAATAAATGATAATTTACTATTTGAGTATACATGCTTGTGTATTTGATTGGGATCTTAAACTCATCTACTGAATGTCCGCAATACAACTCACAGCATAAGAGAATTTGTGATGAGATCACAACTAGTGATTATCTCTAAATGCGCAAATGTGAAGTATTGAAACTATCCCTAGTCGATGAATTGATAAAAACGGACACCATCAATTCTGTTGAGACTAGCATGGGTTATTCTCTAATCAGCTGATTCTCACTGGCTGGTGACATTGGGATGTCCGGAGATAAACATGGATGCTAGTTAAGGGAACTAGTTCATTGGAGTGACTAACTGTAAGACTTCATATGGGAATCTACATGTAGATATGTCAATGAAGATCTTACTGCGGCTTAAGTGCGATGTTCCTTTGACTTGCGGTGTTCAAGTCATCTTGGTCATGGAGACTTATACTTTGACATCTTAAGCAAGCATCTCCAAGGAGGTGTGGACCCAGGATGATCGGGTATAAGCCGAAGTGTCCGAAGATGTTTGAACAGCCTACAAAGGATTCACCACTCCTTGCGAGGAGATGTATACCCAGGCCTATCGTCGGATTGTTACTCAAAGCCTCTGGCCAGAGCATATCATGTTTAGAGTGAGAGTCTCTAAAATACATTAGAGTAATTAGAAATCCAAAGGACGAGTAAGACATTACTTGGGCTAGGTGTGACGTAGTCAGCCTAGTGGGGACTGACACCATAGACCGTGTCCTGAACCAAGTGGGTATAAGGTGGTGAAGGGAATGGGGCACGATTCATTAGAGCTGTTGAAGGGTTTCAGAACAATTTCTTCTGAGGTCAAACCGTTGATCTTTCGATTAATTGGGGATCATGATGTACTACTAGGTGTCACTCATGATCGTTCTATAATTAGTTAAATTATAGACGGCCAACATAAATCGAAAGCCTATTTAGTCACACGCACTACGAGTAATCCGAGGGATTTAAAACGAGTTAAAAATTGGATTTTCCGATCAAGAGAAATAAGTCGAATCTGAGTTAGTCAGAGGCGCAATGGAAGCTAAAAAATGGCTAAGTCTTTTGAAGGCTTTTTGGGCGAATTAAATGAGTTTAATTCGCGGCGGTTCGGGTTGGTTTTGGCCGGCCAAAGAGGGTGTTAAACCCTCTTTGGTGGCCGGCCAAATAGAGGAGAATAAACCAATTTAATTGGTTTAATTAATTAAATAAATCTAGTACGATTTATTTTATAAATTATGGATAAATAAATTTGTATAAAGAAATTTATATAAATAAAATTTATAGAAATTTATTCTTTTATGGAAGATTAAAATAATCCATGAATTGGGTTTATTTTAATTTTATAAAATCAATTATGAATTGATTTTTCCATAATAAGAATGTTTATAAATTTCTTATAAAATTTATTCTATAATTTAAAGAGAAGAAGAATTAGTTTTTATTATAAATTAGTTTATAATAAAGACTTGGTTTAAATGGAATTAATTCATAAGAATTTATAGGATAAATTTCTTATGATAAATAATTAGTTTTATTATAAAGTTAGTTATAATAAAATTCATAAGAGAATTTATAGGATAAATCTCTTATGATAACTAATTTATTTTATTATAAATTGTTTATAATAAGACTAGGCTTAAAAGGAATAAGCAATAAGAAAATTTATAAGATAAATTTCTTATAACTAATTCCGTTAATTCGGTTTAGAGGGAGACTTAGCAAAGGAGTTGCTACTATATAAAGGAACCAAAGGCTAGCCCTTAATTCCAATTGATACAATTAAGAGATTAATTATTCTCTCCCTCTCTTCTCTTCTCTCCTCCTTCTCTTCTTCTTTCCTTAGGGCCGGCGCACCCTAGCTCTCTAGGGCCGGCGCACCCTAGTTCCTCTAGGGCCGGCGCCCAATCACAACACCAAGGAGGTGTTGCCGTGAGCCACTAGAAGAAGAAGAACCCGAACAAGAAGAAGAAGAAGCGGATAGCGACTCCTCTCCTCTCGGAATTCGATTCCGTTGCTTCTTGTTGGTTAGTTTCTAACTTTTCTCTTGATCTTTCAAGTTGTGCCTATAGAGAATCTAGTAGTTCTCGTCGGCACAAAACTCGTGACTTTGCGA
Source organism: Boesenbergia rotunda (assembly GCA_024364735.1). Taxonomy (NCBI): domain Eukaryota; kingdom Viridiplantae; phylum Streptophyta; class Magnoliopsida; order Zingiberales; family Zingiberaceae; genus Boesenbergia; species Boesenbergia rotunda. Next base: position 658,073 of record JAGFNQ010007814.1, on the reverse strand, counting down.
AGTCATCCCGAAGAGAACTCGGCGTGGACGCGAATAGAGACGAAGCTTCCAAGGGACGCTACGGTTGGATCTCGTCCCTTTCTTCAAGTTACGCGAGGTATAAAAGTAAATTAGTTTACTTTTCCGCAAACTTTTATTTCATGATTATGTCGATACACTATAAGGTTGCATGCTAGATACGAAGTTAAAATAATTTAGGAAATTATTTTATGCAAACTCTTCCGCTGCACGTAAAAATTTAAAATTTTACGAACTCGTATCCTTGTCGACATGCACCCGGTCCCAACATATACATCAGTGAAAACTGAGTATAAAAGAGTGAAAATTGAGTACATGGATTATTGATGTGTGGATGCAACCTGTCATACTCAATTTTTTAACTTTTATACTCAATTTTCTGCAAACAATACTCACCAAACATCCCATCAGGGACTGTATGCAAAGAAAAATTTGTGTAGGGATGACATGTAAAGTTGACTTGGTAAATAGGGATTTTAGGAAAATTTACCCTTTTTTTTCTGCCCTAGTAATTTTTGTTTTATTATTAGAATTTCCCCAAAAGAAAGGTTTATCGAAATGTCCCCTCCAAATAGATCATTTCCAATCATGCCGCTAAATCTTTCTGTCTTCGTCTTCTTCTTCGCCACCCTCTCCAGGTGGGACGCCGGCAGCATCGTCATCTACTGGGGCCAGAACAGCAACGAAGGCACCCCGCCGCCACCTGCTCCTCCGGCAACTACCGCTTTGTTAACCTTGCCTTCCTATCTTCCTTCGGCAACGGCCGGACGCCCATTCTCAATCTCGCCGGCCACTGTGTGATCCCTTTTCCCACGGCTGCACCGGCCTCACCGCCAACGCCTCGGCGTCAAGGTGCTTCTCTCCATCGGTGGCGGCTTCGGGAGCTACGGTCTCTCCTCCGCAGACGACGCCAGGGAAGTCGCCGCCTACATCTGGGACAACTTTCCAGGCGGCTCCTCCTCCCCCCGGCCGCTCTGGGAGCGGCTTCGGACGGCGTCGACTTCGACATCGAGAGCGGCGGCGGCCAATACTGGGGTCTCCTCGCCGGGTATCAAATCAAATCTCTCATAAAATTCAATTTTTTTTTTAAAGCTCAATCTGCATTCGTGTCCATGATCGATTTCTTACGGAATCGTAGATATCTCCAGAACTATAGCAAAGAAGGGAAGCGAGTGTACCTGAGCGCCGCCCCTCAATGTCCCTTCCCCGACTCCTCGCTTGGGGGCGCCCTCAAAACCGGCCTCTTCGACTTCGTTTGGGTGCAATTCTACAACAACCCACCTTGCCGCATGGAAGCAGTGGGTTTCGATCCAGGCGACCAAGGTTTTCCTGGGCCTTCCGGCCTCCCCTGAGGCCGCCGGCAGCGGGTTCATCCCGGCCGACGATCTAACGTCGCAGGTGTTGCCGAAGATTAAAGGCTCGAAGAAGTATGGAGGAATTATGCTGTGGTCCAAGTACTACGACGATATCACTGGGTATAGTTCATCGGTTAAGCGCGGCGTGTAGTTTGAACTGCGTTGTGGCTTTTTCGATCTCGACGTTGTTTGTTTGGATAGTGCTCCGTGTGCATGTTACATGTTTAGCAAGGTTTCGAAAATCGAATCCGATTTGAGATATCAAATCGGTTGATTTAGAAGTTCAATCGATTTAACCGAGTTCAATCGAGATATAAAAAACAAGATTAGTTTTAATTAAAAATTCAAATTTAAAATTATTGAGTTCAAAAAAACAATAAATTTATTCGTTTGGGATTTTAAATAAAAATAAATTAGAATTTTGATATTTTATTTTTTAATTTTTATTTTTCAATAAAAAAAACAAAACTACAAAAGGTAGAAAAAAAATCAAAAAATGAAATATAAAATAAATCAAGCCGATTTGCTCGATTTTTTCGATTTACCCAGTTCACCGATTTCCAACCGGTTCAAAATGATTCGCACCCGATTCTTAAGCAATTGATATTCAAAATCAACTCGAATCGAAAATCTGATCGGTTCCCGGTTCAACCGATCCAACCGGTCAATCCGGTCTGATTTTCAAAACTATATATTTAATGTATCCCTGTGAAATTGATCGTGAATATTAGATACGGCCTTGTCCAAATCATCAATGATAAGAAGCATAATTTGATAAAATTCCAACGATACACGATGACTCAGATTATAAAAAACTAACGATCATTTTTTCACACAAACTCAGAACCATATCTGCAAATTACAGTCATTAGCTTAATCTAATCACAAACAATAGACTACCATGTAACCATGCTTTCATATTCGTTTAGGATAGGATACAGCCTAAAGCGATGCCGAAGCAACTCTAATCAGCAGATGGAACATCCATGTATTCATGTCTTTGAGGTCTGCGACTGAAACATTACACGGGATTAACTTCCACAAGACATGCACTCTTCCCTGTTCTCCAAGGAGCAGACAACTTGTGCCATTTTGGCTTCTACATCACCGTTCTCCACTGCCGTAGTTTTCTGCGTCCAGCATATTGAAATTGATACCAAACATATAAATAGTGTTGTGGATCGTAAAACAGCAATTCTGAAATTCAAACGAACCTGAAGTGAGGTCGTGTCTACAGTGAATTTGATTGCATCGGCAGCGGCGCGAGTTCGCAGGTAATACATTCCAGTTTTCAAGCCCTACATTCGGAAGGATCAATAACATGATGTCAATGCAATTTGAGTTGGAAGACAGAAGCATCGTTTCTAGATAACCAATTGAAGATTACTAGCTAAGAATCAGAAGCTGCCAGACCTTAGACCAAGCATAGAAGTGCAACGATGTTAGCTTTCCGAAATTTGGCTGTTCTATGTGGATGTTTAGGCTCTGGCTCTGATCAATGTAGCACCCACGATCGACGGCCATGTCAACTAGAGTTCTTTGCTTGATTTCCCAGACAGTTCTAGTATCATGAATGTCTCATTAGCAATAAGAAAAAAATAGTTTAGAAAATGAGAAATCGTGATTTGATCGAGTGATCTCACTTGTAAATTGCTCTTGAATTTTCTGGAATTTCAGGGATCTTAGCGACAGAACCATTCTCATGAATTATCTTGTTTTTCAGTGTAGGAGACCACAAACCCATTTCAGTCAAGTCGTGTAGGAGATGTTTGTTCACCACCACAAATTCCCCACTGAAATATGTAAATCGGTCATGAAAGACTGAACAATGCTCATGGAAAAACATGATTATAAGGCATACCTTAGAACTCTGCGAGTATAAATGTTGGATGTATATGGCTCAAAACATTCATTATTTCCAAGAATCTGGCTAGTTGATGCAGTAGGCATAGGAGCAACAAGGAGCGAGTTCCTGACACCATGCTTGACTATCATCTCACGTAGTGCAGGCCAATCCCATCGATCGGAAGGTGTAACATTCCACATGTCAGGTTGGATAATTCCCTAAGAAACAAAAAGGAAATATTAACTTGAGAAAAATTGTGGGGGCAGTGCTAACAGATAAGATATTAAAGCCTAGAAAGAAAATTAATACTAAAAACTAATAACAAAAATAAGCAAATTCAAACCTTGCTAATAGGACTTCCTTGGTATGTTTCATAAGGACCATCAGTAATAGCAATTTCAGAAGAAGCTTTCAGAGAGTGATAGTATATGGTTTCAAATATATCCTTGTTAAGCTGCTGAGCCTATGGACAGTGGATTATAAAAAAAATTACTATGGCAATAAAGATAACAGTTGAAATGATTTCGTTTAGGCAGCTACCTCAGCAGAATCAAAAGGCATGCCGAGTAAGATGAAAGTGTCTGCCAAACCTTGAACACCAATTCCTATTGGTCTATGTAGCAAGTTTGATCTTCTTGCAGTTTCAACTGGATAGTAGTTCACATCAATTATTTTGTTGAGGTTTGCTGTTATTATTGCTGTAACCTATAGCAAAAATTTGTGTTAGCAAATATCTTAAGTTGATCTAATCTGTATTTCATGAATTAGGCTCATCAAGTATTACCTCTCCGAGCTTCTCAAAATCAAAGTATCTATTTGAAGAGCCACTGCTGCCGACCAACCTGGATGGATGTGACTCTAATGGAACTCCCTGAACGGAAATCATAAAAAGAAAGCAACAAGTCAGTAGCAAAATCAGAGAGCTAACTTGGTAGCTATTCACACAAAATATAAACAAAGATGAATGATAACACACCTTCTCCCTGACAAATCGTGGTAAAGCAATAGATGCCAAGTTGCACACAGCTGATTCAGTAGGACTGGTGAACTCAATGATCTCAGTGCATAGATTGGAAGATTTGATAGTGCCAAGATTTTGTTGATTGCTTTTTCTATTGCAAGAATCCTATATGGTAAAGACAATATTTAGAAATTTCTTTTACAATAGCTTACTAAATTGTAGTTGAAGTCAGTACCTTGAAAAGCATATAAGGTGTTCCAGTTTCAATCTGAGATTTAAGGACCTCAAACCAAAGGTTCTGAGCTGCAACAATCTTCTTGGCCTTCCCCTAAACTCATAGGAAGAAGCAATCTGAGATATTAATTCAAATATACAAGAATTTGAAACTTACTAGACAAACTTACCTCACTCTCATATTTTAGGTAGAGTTTCTCAAATTCTGCACCCCAACAATCAGCAAGTCCTGGGGATTCATTAGGACAAAACAAAGACCATTGGCCATTACTCTGAACTCTTTCCATGAAGAGATCAGGAATCCACAAGGCAAAAAATAGATCCCTAGCTCTATGCTCTTCCTGCGGAATTGAGGAATATAGCAAAAAACATTGTTTCAGAAAACAAGGGATGACAGTTTTATTGAACAATTTGCAGCACAATAGGCATGTGTGTCTGCTTCATCAAGACAATATGAGACTGATACTTTATAGAATGAAAAGCTGGCATCTTAAAAATAACAATAACTCATAAATTGAACCTTAGAATAACTGGACATGAAACCAAACCAACAGCAATCAATTTGAATAGTTTTCCAGAAAAAATGGTAAATATTTTAGGAAAGCATACCTTCCCGTGGTTCTTTCTAAGCTCAAGGAACTCATATATGTCTGCATGCCAAGGTTCCAAATATATAGCAAATGCACCTAACATATTTAAAATCAAGAAAGACATTAAGATTTGAATTTAGACATATGAAATCGTAGTTAATGAAGAGGAACCAAATTACCCTTTCTCTTGCCTCCCCCCTGATCAACATAACGAGCAGTATCATTGAACACCCTCAGCATTGGAACAATGCCATTGGATGCTCCATTTGTTCCACGAATATAACTACCAGTTGCACGTATGTTGTGAACGGAAACACCAATTCCTCCAGCTGATTTACTTATTATTGCACACTCCTTGAGAGTATCATAAATGCCTTCAATGCTATCTTCCTTCATGCATATCAGAAAACAGCTACTTAACTGGCAAAACAGACTGATTGAATAAGCAAACCAAGAACAAGCATATGCAATTCAGCCAATAATTACCAAAAACTGTAGTTGATACCTGAGGCCTAGGTGTGCCTGCATTAAACAGAGTGGGAGAAGCATGAGTGAACCACCGCTGAGACATCAAATGGTATGTTCTGATGGCAGATTCAATGTCATCTTTGTGGATTCCAACGGAAACTCTCATTAACATGTGCTGTGGCCTCTCAACAACCTTTCCAGAGACTTTCAAGAGATATGACCTCTCTAGAGTTTTGAAGCCAAAATAATCATAATCAAAGTCTCGATCATATATTATCTCACTGTCCAAGCGAGCAGCATTCTGAAATTTTCAATCCGAGGAATTAAACAACCAAGCACCTTCACAAAACATTTTCTTTAAAGAAAAGGGATCAAATTAAAATTACAGTTTGATATCAAACTCATATCGGAGCTCAAGAAAAATTCAGAAAGTGATCAAATTAAAATCTCATTAATCATTTTTTTTTAGCCCCCAGGACTATGATGCAACGGTAAGATGACTAATTGCTATCCTAAGCATCCGCGGTTCGATCCCCAACTATGACAAATTTGCAAAAATTTGTCATCTAAATGGGGCACAAATCCTGAGATGTTGAGCTTCTAAACCGCCCACCGCGAGCACATCCCGATTTATCTAAGCGGCCAGTGAGAAATTTCCGTGGGGTCAGCCGGTCGCCCGAGGTTAAAAAACCCTCGTTAATCATTTTTCAAAAAAAAATCAAAAAGTGGTAAAGAAAAGATAAAACACTGATAAGATGGAGATATGAGCAAGTAAAGCAGCAGGTAGCACAAAGCTTACATTCATGATTATCTCATATATATCGTCAGCAATCAAAGGGGCCTCCTGGCCAGATCTTTCGTTGATGTGACTATGCATCAGCTTTACCCTAAATCCATAACCACGATTCAGAAAGTCATGAAAAAAAAAACGAAATCAAACAAATTGTGAGTGCCAGAGCACTAACGTTTCAGAGAACGACTTTTTCGTGTTCTTGTGCAAATTAGAAACAGCGATCCTCGCAGCAAGCTACAAAAGAAAGAAAAATCAATGGCACCTCGCAACCAAAACGAATATGATAGACACCGATCAGAAAGCATCGGATAGGACGGAGAGTACCGATGCATAATCAGGGTGGTTGGCGGTCATGGCAGCGGCAGTCTCGGCAGCGAGCTCGTCGAGCTGACTGGTGGTAACTCCCTTGTAAACGCCAGCGCAGACCTTCTGAGCGACCAGCACGGGGTCGCAGTGCTCCTGGCTGAGCCCGTAACTGAGCTTCTTCAACCGCGCCGTGATCTTGTCAAAGTGGACAGCCTCGTGGCGCCTGTCCCGCTTCACCACGTACATCTTGGGAATTCCGTCAAACAGTTGGATGGCGTACGGGGAAGGAGGAAGCGCACGAGCAGAGGAAGTGGATTGCGCTGCTGCTGCTGCCGAAGAGGATGCGATGAGAGCAGTTGGTCGATCACGGGTATAAATACAATGGAATTAGGGTTTGGGATTGGGGAATCTTGCAGGGGAAGAGTCCGTGGGAAATTGAATTTTGGCGCCGAACAATGGCCTAAGCCTGAAATTTTGGGCGCGGGTTTAGTGGACCGGCTTTATCGGGATTGTGGGAAAGGAAAGAGAGCAAACTTTGGCGGGCTCTCAATTATCTGCGACAGACGGAAGAAGAGGCGTGCCCCAGAAGCAACTAGTGGGAGTGCGCGCCGCTTGGTTAATTAAACATACAGCAAGCGTCAACTCATACATCGCTCAAACCGTTACCAACGACCTGTCCTGGTAACAGTTGAAGCATCTCGGCTTGGGGGGGGGGGGGGGGGGGGGGGGGGGGAAATTTAAAAAAAGTTATTCCTTATTTTTGTTTGAGCATCGTCAAAGATAAATGTACATTTTTGTTTTTGCATCATCAAAGATAAAATGCATATTTCTAAAGAAGATTTTGGCTCCGCCAAATCAAGAATGAATAAGGGATATATTACATATACGATGATAGATTATGATTCCATCACAGAGTGAGGTGGACTCCAAAAGTAAAATAGATTCGAATACTGTTGATGCTGGCTCCAACCTATAAGGAAGTGGTCGTTAGCAACCCGTCAAAAAAAGTCTTCGGTAAGGTCCTCCAATGGTCAAGTCAGTCTCTGATGAGAGAGCAGAAAAGCAATATAATAGTCGAAAAAATACTCATGCGCACGTACCTGCGAAGTGGAATGCGGAGGACCTTATATAACCGAAAGAGCCGACAGCTCCTGTCTACGTCTACCGTCCTATACCCGATGGAGACAGGAGTATGTGCACTATCAGCTCACAGAATGGCACCGATCGGTACCGTCCAGTCTGACGCAAATAAGGGGTGGCGTGATGCGGGTGCCACGAGGTATCAGGGTGTACTAGAGAAGTACAGACTCAGCGGGATATCCACGATTTGGGCATGAACGGGTTAAGGCTTACGCGGACCCTCGTACCACGGCTGCCGGCATAATGTCAGGGGGTGGATGTTATAAAGAAAAGGATAAATCCCGAACTGGATCGCCGACCAACCTACACGAGCGAAATCGGGTCGCGCAATTAATATCTCAGAGTGATGCAAGACACTCCCCGAATCAGGGAGTACTCGGGTTTGATCAATCCGTCTAGTCTCGGGTCGTATGACTAAGGCGCAGAGTGAACGCCGATTGGATGCCCTCTGGAGGCGACCCAGACGACCCTAGGTTCGGCAGTCAATACCTCTCGCTAAGGGCTGATGTAGCATGTGCCTCGGGTGTCGGACGGGATTGGGCCTTTAGCGTTTTCTCAAGGCGCTCGGGTCGGGGTACATCTAACTAGCCGCTCAGTCGGGTGCTCCGGGCCGAGCGAGCATTGAGCTTATGACCCCGCCAGCCAGACCAGTCCACTCGCACCTGGTGGGCCTGACCTATCCTTATGTGGTGCAAGGCTGGCCGACCGAGCTACATGTGAGCTAGGTCGAGATCATAAGCATACCCTTCGAGTCTAGTCGAAGGGGGCGTTGAGTCCGACTAACTGGACCACTAGTTTAGAGCAAGCCTGGCACCTCCGAGTGGGTTGTTTTGCCCGACCGATCTGCGCCGCCTACCTCCCGACCGCCTAACGGAGTGTCGACCACGTCCCATCTGCCTGTCTTATCCCCGATTATCGTTAGGCCGATTCGAATCTCTCGTATTAATTACCATATTAACTACTAGGGCCACGCGTCCAATGGCTATTGGTCTCCCGGGTGACGAAGCGTCCGCCGCCTGACACTGCGAATGGGTGGCATGCATGTGTGATACCGAGCCTCAGGAATTACCTAGGGTTTGATCGGACGACCCAGATCTAGTCCCGCCTTTTTTCTGGATCACTATCAGATGGCTGACATCGTCCACTCGGTCCTATAAATAAGCCTCTTCCCCCACAGTTTTCACCATCACTTTTCACTTTTCACGCCGAACTGTTGCTGGTGTTTCCTCTGCTAGGGTTCCGGCGACCTTCGGCAATGACCACCCTGCTATCTTCTTCTCCGGTGAACCCTTTTTCACTCGGTCAGTTCTCCTCTTTTCACTCGGTTATGGATTCTCCTTCTTCACCCTTGGACCCGCAGTATGCTACCATGGTGTCCGACTTCCACCACCACAACCTCGACCAAATCCAATCCGACTACTGCATCTCCTCCGACCACCTTCTTCGCCTACCCGACCCGACCAACCGACCTGAGAGTACCCCTCTCAGCTTCATAACCATCTCCCGAGACCATCTTCAAGTCGGGCTTCACTTCCCAAGACACCCTTTTATTTCCTCCCTCTATCGCTTTTTTCAAATCCCTCTCTCCCAACTTGCCTCGAACATCATCTGTCTGATGTGCGGCTTGGTAGTTATCTTTTCCTTATACAAGATCCCCCTTGAGCCCGAGATCTTTTATTATTTCTTTTACCCTAAGAAGCAAGAGCCCGGCGACTTCTTCTTTCAAGCCCGAGCCAAAACTTCTTTCTTATCGAAACTTTTGACCTCGAATAAGGGTTGGAAGAAGCGTTTCTTTTTGATAAACACCACCCCGGGCCCGAGTTGGCCTACCTCTTGGATCTCCGACCTACCTCCTTCTCCTCCTCTTCACAAGAATTACTGATCCCTTCCTTCCTACCAGTCGACCCTGTCTAAAATCGAGGGCCAACATTTCCACGGGGTTCACTTACTCAACGAAGACATTTCATACGTGTTCGGGCTCAGTCAAGTGTCATTTCGCCGACCCCGATCACTTGGTAAGCTTTCCAATCCATCCTCTGAATATTTATAGCTAACTAAACCTTTGCTATTTGCAGCAAATATGATGCTCGTGGCGGCCCTAGAGGAGGGGTTCGGCTTGGACGATGCCGACCTGGAGTCTCGCGTCGTCAAGCAGCTGACTCAGCGGGAAGCGGCTCCACTAGCCTCGGCTCCCATCAATGTATCTTCTCCCTCCAGCACGGAAGCAGCGCCGACTGCCGACCCGGAGCCCATAGAGGTGGAGGACCAGCCATTGGTCCTGAGGCGCCGACAGGACCGGGGCGCTGACTCAAAGCCTGCGCCTCCGACCGCCACCTCAGCCGGGGCCTCCACCAGCTCCTGGCCTAAGAAGAAGAAGAAGACAACTGCTAAACATTTGGACCCACCCCCAACTCTGACTCGGGCGGGTTCTTCAAGTGTGCCGGTTCCACTTGCCCCGCGGGACCCCCAGCCTCCCGCCAACTGAGGGTCCGAGCAACCGGCCCCTGCATTTGCTCATGCCCTCCCGTGCCGAGCCCGCCATGAGCCTGGAGAGGTCGACTGATGAGCGGGTCGAGCGGTCCCAGGAGGTCCATTTTTGTGGACCCCTGGCCGACCATTTCCTTCAGGGCCTCCGGGAAGCCAACTACCGGGGCCCTACTAGCCGAGCGAACGCCTTTCTACCAAAGGCGACTCACGTACGTTTGTTTCATATTTGTATTTTTTTCTTATGTTTCTTCTCAACTCAGTAGTGAAATATGCTTTGTTGCTTGCAGCTTTGGGGTTCTGCCTACAGCCTGGCTGTCTCCCTAATAGCCCACTCCCGGGCTAGGCACCGAACGAAGTGCCAGGTGGAGAGGCTAGAGACTCAACTCAGGCTCGCTCAGCTGGTCTCCAAGGAGGAGACCCTAAACGATTTGTGGGCCAAGATCATAGCCTTGCAAGACCACTGGGCTCACTCGGAGGAGCAGCTGGAGGTCACCAAGGCGCAAGTTGACTCGGCTGACACGACGGTTACTCAGGCACACCTCCGAGTCTCCAATTTGGAGTATACGGAGCGCAAGGCCTGGGCCCTTGAGGCTCAGGACGAGCTCACAAAAGCCAAGGCGGAGCTCCTCGAGGCGTCGCAGTCAGCCTCATCTCTGCACTCCGATCTGGCAGCCAAGGAGCGGGAGCTGCTGGCCCAAGCCGAGAAGGTCGACTCCTTGGTGACCCAGCTAGTCGGCCGGGATGAAGAACTCAACGCCCGGGCCAAAAAACTGAGCGAACTCTGGGGGCAACGGTCTACTTGAGAGGTCGCTCAGTCGGAGCTTGAAGAGCTCCGGGCGTATAAGGTGGGGGAGGCAGCTCAGTGGGACGCTCGGAGGGTTGAGTACATCAACTCTCTGGAGTTCAGCCACGAGCTGTCAGAGAGGCTGTGCCCAATGCTCAAGCAGCAGCTGCTCAGCACCTTCGAGCAGCTCAAGCAGGGTGGACACCTCGCCCCCGACCTACCCCTCAGCACGGTCAAGTTCTCGGGCTTGTCCCAACAGATGCCGGAGGAGGCTCTCCGACCCTTCAAGTGAGGGTCGGGTTTCTGTTTTTCTTTTCTTTTTGTTTTCCTTGTAGAGGCTTGCCTCGTTTTTGTAATGAACTCAATAGTTTTAATGCAATTTTACTTCTCTCTGCGTATTGTCGTGTGTGCATGTTACCTTTTTGTTTCTAAGTATTGGTGGCCCGGATAGATACTCGAGTCCCCACCTTATTCCACTCTTCGTGAGGTCGACTCGGGCAATTTAACGGTTATCCCGGCCAAAGAATGCAAAATTCATTTAAGTTAAGGCTCGGGACTAGCCTTCACATTGTATACCCGTTCGGGGGACTAAGCACACACGGTCGGATTACGTCTAAGGAACGTGGATCACCACGCATTCGACCAAGTCAAGTATAATGTTGTTTGCTCGGAAGGTAAGAGTTTGAATACTTAGTCGGGTCAACCTCTGGGAGTGTGGGTCTAGTTAGGGAACCGAGCCAAGTGGTGGTGTGGGGGCATGCCCACTCATAATTCGCTCAAAAGCGAGAGTCTAGACATTCGGTCGGCTAAATCCCATGAAGTGCGGGTCGTCACGCATCCGGACCGGGAGCCGAGTCGAGGGGTTCGTGGGAGCATGCCCGCTTATAACTTGCTTAGGGGAGAGAGTTTATATACTCGGTCAGCTAAATCCTAGGGAGCGTGGGTCGCCACGCGTCCGGACCGGGAGCCGAGCCGAGGTATTCATGGGAGCATGCCCACTTATAACTCGCTCAGGGGCAAGAGTCTGGACACTCGATCGGCTAAATCCCAGGAAGCATGGGTCGTCACGTGTCCGGTACCAGGAGCAAAGCGGAGGGGTGCGTGGGAGCATGCCCACTTATAACTCGCTCACAGATGAGAGTCTAGATACTCGGTCGGCTAAATCCCAGGGAGCGTGGGTCGCCACGCTGTTGGGACCGGGTGCATGTTGACAAGGATACGGGTTCGTAAATTTTAAAATATTTACGTGCAGCGGAAGAATTAGCATAAATAATTTTTCAAATTATTTTTAACCACGTATCTAGCATGCGACCTTATGATGTGTGGACATGATCATAAATTAAAATTTTGCGAAAAAGGAAACTAATTTACTTTATACCTCTCGTAACTCGAAGTAAGGGACGAGATCCAACCGTAGCGTCCCTTGGAAGCTCCGCCTCTATTGGCGTCCACGTCGAGTTCTCTTCGGGATGACTTCGCAAAGCCATGAGTTTTGTGCCGACGAGAACTACTAGATTCTCCGAATACACAACTAGAAAATCAAGAGAGAAGGATGGAAACTAACCACCAAGTTAACGGAATCAAAATTCCGGGAAAGGAAGGAAGGAGTCGCGATCCGCTTCTTCTTCTTCTTCGGCACAAACTTGGTGGAGGAAACGCACGGGCACCCTAGGTGCTTGCGCCGGCCCTAGGGGATGAGAGAGAGCCGGCCCTAGAGAGAGAAAGGGCGCCGGCCCTAGAGGGAGAGAGAGAGTTAGAGAGAGAGAGTGAGAGAGTTAATATCTTGATTACTCAATTGAGGAATTCAAGCCTAGCATTGGTTCCTTTATATAGTAGTCTCTCCCTTCCCAAGTCTCCCCTTTAACGGAATTTTTCATAAGAAATTTATCCTATAAATTTTCTTATGAATTATTCCGTTTAAGCCAAGTTTTATTATAACTAACTTTATAATAAAACAAATATATCTCCCCTTTTTTTATGAAATAAATTTTACAAGAAATTTATAAATTCTCTTTATTATGGAAAAACCAATTCATAATTGATTTTATAAAATTAAAATAAATCATTCCATGGATCATTTTAATTTTCATAAAAAGAATAAATTTCTATAAATTTATTTATATAAATTTCTTTATACAAATTTATTTATCCATAATTTATAAAACAAATCGCACTTGATTTATTTTATAAAATAAACCAAATAAATTGGTTCTCTCTTTTATTGTGGCCGGCCAAACCAACCCTCTTTGGCCGGCCACTTCAAGCCCAATCCCTCGCGAATTAAACTAATTTAATTCGCCCGATAAGCCTTCAAAAGACTTAGCCATTTTAAGCTTCCATTGCGCCTCTGATTAATTCAGATTCGACTTATTTCTCTTGATTGGAAAATCTAATTTTCAACTCGTTTTAAATCCCTCGGATTACTCGTAGTGCGTGTGACTAAATAGGCTTTCGATTTATGTTGGTCATCTATAATCAACCAATTATAGAACGATCATGAGTGGCACCTAGTAGTACATCATGACCCCCAATTAATTGAAAGATCAACGATTGACCTCAGAAGTAATTCTGAAACCCTTCAGCAGCTCTAATGAATCGTGCCCCATTCCCTTCACCATCTTATACCCACTTGGTTCAGGACATGGTCTGTTTGTGTCAGTCCCCACTAGGCTGACTACGTCACACCTAGCCCGAGTAGTGTCTTTATCGTCCTTTGGATTTCTAATTACTCTCATGTATTTAAGAGACTCATACTCTAAATATGACATGCTCTGGCCAGAGGCTTTGAGTAACAATCCGACGATAGGCCTGGGTATACATCTCCTCGCAAGGAGTGATGAATCCTTTGTAGGCTGTTCAAACATCTTCGGGCACTTCGGCTTATACCCAATCATCCTGGGTCCACACCTCCTTGGAGATGCTTGCTTAAGATGTTAAAGTATAAGTCTCCATGACCAAGATGACTTGAACACCGCAAGTCAAAGGAACATCGCACTTAAGCTGCAGTAATAACTTCATTGACATATCTATATAGATTACCATATGAAGTTTTACAGCTAGTCACTCCAATGAACTAGTTCCCTTAACTAGCATCCATGTTTATCTCCGGGCATCCCAATGTCACCAGCCAGTGAGAATCAGCTGATTAGAGAATAACCCATGCTAGTCTCAACAGAATTGATAGTGTCCCTTTTTATCAATTCATCGACTAGGGATATTTTCAATACTTAACAATTGCACACGTAGAGATAATCACTAGTTGTGATCCCATCACAAATCTCTTATGCTGTGAATTGTATTACGGACATTCAGTAGATGAGTTTAAGATCCCAATCAAATACACTAACATGTATACTCAAATAGTGAATTATCATTTATTAATATAAATGTTTACAATCATAAGGCGACTGCCTTAGGACACTTCTCTCATATCACTAACAAACTCCCACTTGGCCTAATGCCAATCGCTACGGTATCCAATACCACAGGCTCTAACATGACCCTCAAACTTGCTCTGAGACAATGCCTTAGTTAAAGGATCCGCTAAATTCCTTTCAGTGGGAATTTTCTCAATTTGTATATCATTCCTACTTATAATCTCTCTAATCAGATGATAGCGGCGAAGCACGTGTTTGGATCGCTGATGAGACCTTGGTTCCTTTGTTTGTGCAATAGCTCCATTGTTGTCGCAGTAAACCGGCACTGCTTCATCAATGGTTGGAACCACGCCAAGTTCGGAGACAAACTTCTTGATCCAGACTGCTTCCTTTGCTGCTTCCGAAGCTACGATATATTCCGCTTCCGTGGTAGAATCCGCTACGGTGTCTTGTTTGGAACTTTTCCAACTTACTACGCCTCCATTCAAAGTAAATACATATCCAGACTGCGATTTGGAGTCATCCTTATCTGTCTGGAAACTGGCATCTGTATACCCACGTATTACCATATCTCCTTCTCCATATATTAGGAACACATCCTTAGTTCTTCTTAAGTACTTAAGGATTATCTTGACAGCCGCCCAATGATCCATTCCTGGATCCGACTGGTATCTGCTTGTGACGCTCAGAGCATACGATACATCGGGCCTAGTACACAACATAGCATACATGATAGATCCTATCGCGGATGCATAAGGAATCTTATTCATGCAAATCCTCTCGTCTTCTGTGCGCGGACACATAGACTTTGAAAGGTTGATCTCATGCCTAATGGGAAGGTAACCTTTCTTGGATTCCGACATGCTAAACCTTTTTAGCACTCGGTCTATATATGTAGACTGCGAAAGACCAAGCAACCGTTTTGATCTATCTCTATAGATTCTAATCCCAAGGATGTAGGTTGCTTCTCCCAGGTCTTTCATGGAGAAAGTTTTGGACAACCAAATTTTAACTGTCTGTAAGACTGATATATCGTTTCCTATAAGTAATAAGTCATCGACATATAATACTAGGAATACGACTGCACTCCCACTAACCTTCTTGTACACACAAGGTTCGTCAGGATTTTGTGAGAAATCAAACTCTTTGATTGTCTCATCAAAACGGATGTTCCAGCTCCTAGATGCTTGCTTCAGTCCATATATGGATCGTCGAAGCTTGCATACTTTGGTTTTATCAACCGATGTGAAACCTTCAGGTTGTATCATGTATACATCCTCAAGCAGGTTTCCATTAAGGAAAGTTGTTTTCACATCCATTTGTCATATCTCATAATCATAATTAGCTGCTATGGCTAGGAGCATCCGAATGGATTTAAGCATAGCTACTGGCGAATAAGTTTCATCATAATCAATTCCTTGTTTTTGACGATATCCTTTTGCCACTAATCTAGCCTTAAAGGTAACTATATTACCTTCCATGTCAGTTTTCTTCTTGAAAACCCACTTGCACCCTATGGGCTTAATCCCTTCAGGTGGGTTAACCAAGTCTCGTACTTGATTTTCGTACATGGAATCCATTTTCGACTTCATGGATTCAAGCCATTTGTCCCTTTCTGAACATTTCAGAACATCTTCATAACTGATAGGTTCGTCATCGCTTATGAGTAACACGTCGTTCGATTCACTTATGAGAAATCCGTATCTCTCTGGAATATTGCGTGTCCTATCAGACCTACGAAGAAGTGGTGTTGTTTTAGGTTCAACTGATAGCTCATCATTATGAGTTATTGGTTGTGGGTCTAGACTAGGTGTCTCTGTAATGTCTATTGGAGTTTCTTGAACTTCATCAAGTTCAATGTCACTCCCACTATTTTCTTGTAAAAGAAATTCTTTTTCCATAAATACAGCTTGCCTTGAAACAAACACCTTTTGTTCCAAGGGATGATAGAATTGGTAGCCATTCGTTTCCTTAGGGTATCCAATAAATAGACATTTATCAGACTTAGCATCCAATTTGTCTGATATAGTCCGCTTCACATAAGCAAGACAATCCCATATCTTAAGGTGAGTTAAGTGAGGTTTCTTACTATTCCATATCTCATATGGAGTAGTAGAGACTACCTTGGTCGGGACTCTATTTAGCAAGTAAACAGCTGTCTTAAGTGCATAGCCCCAAAAGGATTTTGGAAGAGTTGCATGATTCATCATAGACCTAACCATGTCCATCAAGGTTCGGTTGCGCCTCTCAGATACACCATTATGCTGTGGTGTATATGGCGGAGTCCATTGGGACAATATCCCATTGTCCCTTAGATAATCTTGAAACTCTTGACTTAAGTATTCACCACCTCGATCGGATCGAAGTATCTTAATACTTTTGCCAAGCTGTTTCTCTACTTCATTTCTGAACTCTTTGAATTTCTCAAAAGCTTCAGATTTGTGTTTCATCAAGAACACATACCCGAATCGTGAGTGATCATCGATAAAGGTGATGAAGTAGCTATAGCCTCCTTGTGCAAGAGTTGACATTGGTCCACATACATCAGTATGTATTAGTCCAAGCAATTCTCCCACTGGATTACCTTTTCCAGAAAAGGGTAATTTGGTCATCTTGCCTTTTAAGCATGATTCGCATGTATCAAATGAACCGGGTTCAAATGATTCCAGAATTCCACATCGGTGTAATTCGGTCATGCGTTTCTTACTTACATGGCCAAGACGGCAATGCCAAGTGTAGGAGTCTATTCGATTATCTATTCGAGCATGTTTGTTGCTAACTTCGATATTGAAAACGTCACTGGATAAATCTAACGTGTAGATACCATTGCACAAAGTTCCATTCCCATAAAGAACGACATTTAAAGTTATGTAACAACAATTGTTACTAAAAGTTAAATGATAATCCTTTTCATTCAAACATGAAATAGATACAATGTTCTTTATTAACGAACGAACAAAATAACAATTATCCAATTCTAAGACACGTCCAGTGGGGAGCTTAAGCAAATATGTTCCGATGGCAACAGCAGCAATCTTTGCTCCATTTCCAACTCGCAAATTCGCTTCTCCTTTGACGAGTCTTCTTCTATTCCTTAGCCCCTGTATGTCATTACATATATGTGAGCTACACCCAGTATCAAGTACCCAGGTGTTAGAGGAAATATAGTGACATTCAATAATGAAGATACCTGAAGAGGATGGGGCATCGGATGCCTTATTCTTCAAGGACTCAAGATAAATCTTGCAGTTTCTTCGCCAGTGACCCTCCTTGCCACAATGATGGCAAGTTCCTTTTGGTTTCTTTTCAGTCTTTTTGGCTTTTTCTTCTTTCTTTTATTCTGTTCTTTGGCTTTCCTCTTAGAACCTTTCTTCGAGGAACCAACTAACAGTACCGTCTTTTGATCCGTCTTTATAGAAGGCTCTACAGTCTTCAGCAGGTTGAGCAACTCGGGAATGGTGGTCTCTAGTTTGTTCATCCGATAGTTCATCACAAATTGTGAATAACTTTTGGGCAAACAATTCAGAATTAAGTCAATACTTAGTTCATGATCCATTGCAAAACCGAGTGTGCTCAATCGCTCAATGTACCCCAACATTTTTAACACAAACTGCGAGGCAGAAGTGCCTTCCTGCATCTTAGAGGTGAAGAGGAGTCTGGAGACTTCGAACCTTTCGAATCTCGCCTGCTCTTCAAACAACTCATGAAGATGGAAGATGATGGTATAAGCATCCATATGCTCATGCTACTTTTGCAGCTCAGGTATCATAGAGGCTAGCATGATGCA
>JAGFNQ010007814.1:582523-639069 GCA_024364735.1 Boesenbergia rotunda | reverse complement strand
TTTTTCTAAGCACATTCATGACATTATTGTCATGACTAACGATTTCCTTAATAAAGTATGTATGTGACTTAATTTATCAAGTCTCATTAATTGAATTAGGAACCGGATTTCCTAATTCTAATTTCATACTTTATTCAAGGAATTATTTTGGAAAACAATTTCCTAAATTGTCATAATCAATTTCGGAATAATATGTTTTAAGACTTTGATTTCTCTAAATCAAATCTTTTTAAATTAAGAGAGATTCCTTAATTCAACCACATATTATTTTCATGAAAATCTCATTTAGAAAACTCTATAGGAAACCATTTTCCTAATTAATTTTGGAGACAACAATATGTAAGAGCATCACCTCTTAAATCATATTTTATTCATGGATTTAATTAATTACAACAAATCATTTTCTAAGGGTGGCTCCCCGAGGCTCAGATACCAAAGAAAAGTAATTTGTCGTAAATCCAATTTGGTCCGCTTCGGAAGCGTAACCAAATTAAACATGACAATTTTCATTTAAAATTGGAAATTAAATTACAACAACTAACTTTAAATTTGATGGCTCCCCGAGGCTCAATCCAAAATAAAGAATTTTGTTGTCAATTTAAAAACCAATTCAAATTAATTGTCAATTAATTGTCTATAAATTTGTCTAGACTTTCTTGAAAGAAAGTGCCCAAAATTGCGAGATTTCATAATAGGTTTTCAGAATAATTGTAAGTTTCTGGTACAAAAAAACTTACATATTTCCAAAATTGGAAAATTTCTAAAATAGAAAAATTTCTAAAATTGGAAAGTTTCCAAAGATGGGAAGTTTTCACAATTATTAAAAATTTCAGAAACTAGAAATTTCAAAGTTTGCGAAATTTCATGAGGATTTCCAAACTTAGAAATTCCTAAATCAAAATTTATTATAATTGGGAAAGTTTCCATAATTGAAAATTTTTTCCAAAATTGAGATTATGACAAAGTTTTTTGCAAAACAATTATATGATTATGTCGAACACTAACCGCTCTGATACCACTGTTGGGACCGGGTGCATGTTGACAAGGATACGGGTTCGTAAATTTTTAAAATATTTACGTGCAGAGGAAGAATTAGCATAAAATAATTTCTCAAATTATTTTTAACCACGTATCTAGCATGCACCTTATGATGTGTGGACATGATCATAAATTAAAACTTTGCGGAAAAGTAAACTAATTTACTTTGTACCTCTCGTAACTCGAAGTAAGGGACGAGATCCAACCGTAGCGTCCCTTGGAAGCTCCGCCTCTATTCGCGTCCACCCGAGTTCTCTTCGGGATGACTTCGCAAAGCCACGAGTTTTGTGCCGACGAGAACTACTAGATTCTCCGAATACACAACTAGAAAATCAAGAGAGAAGGATGGAAACTAACCACCAAGTTAACGGAATCAAAATTCCGGGAAAGGAAGGAAGGAGTCGCAATCCGCTTCTTCTTCTTCTTCGGCACGAACTTGGTGGAGGAAACTCACGGGCACCCTAGGTGCTTGCGCCGGCCCTAGGGGATGAGAGAGAGCCGGCCCTAGAGAGAGAAAGGGCCCAACCCTAGAGGGAGAGAGAGAGAGTTAGAGAGAGAGAGGGAGAGAGTTAATCTCTTGATTACTCTATTGAGGAATTCAAGCCTAGTATTGGTTCTTTTATATAGTAGTCTCTCCCTTGCCAAGTCTCCCCTTTAACGAAATTTTTCATAAGAAATTTATCCTATAAATTTTCTTATGAATTATTCCGTTTAAGCCAAGTTTTATTATAACTAACTTTATAATAAAACAAATATATCTCTCCTTTTCTTATGGAATAAATTTTACAAGAAATTTATAAATTCTCTTTATTATGGAAAAATCAATTCATAATTGATTTTATAAAATTAAAATAAACCATTCCATGGATCATTTTAATTTTCATAAAAAGAATAAATTTCTATAAATTTATTTATATAAATTTCTTTATACAAATTTATTTATCCATAATTTATAAAACAAATCGCACTTGTTTTATTTTATAAAATAAACCAAATAAATTGGTTCTCTCTTTTATTGTGGCCGGCCAAACCAAAGAGGGTGGGCACCCTCTTTGGCCGGCCACTTCAAGCCCAATCCCTCGTGAATTAAACTAATTTAATTCGCCCGATAAGCCTTCAAAAGACTTAGCCATTTTAAGCTTCCATTGCGCCTCTGATTAATTCAGATTCGACTTATTTCTCTTGATTGGAAAATCCTATTTTCAACTCATTTTAAATCCCTCGGATTACTCGTAGTGCGTGTGACTAAATAGGCTTTCGATTTATGTTGGTCGTCTATAATCAACCAATTATAGAATGATCATGAGTGGCACCTAGTTGTACATCATGACCCCCAATTAATCGAAAGATCAACGGTTGACCTCAGAAGTAATTCTGAAACCCTTCAGCAGCTCTAATGAATCGTGCCCCATTCCCTTCAGCATCTTATACCCACTTGGTTCAGGACATGGTCTGTTTGTGTCAGTCCCCACTAGGCTGACTACGTCACACCTAGCCCAAGTAGTGTCTTTCTCGTCCTTTGGATTTCTAATTACTCTCATGTATTTAAGAGACTCATACTCTAAACATGACATGCTCTGGCCAGAGGCTTTGAGTATCAATCCGACGATAGGCCTGGGTATACATCTCCTCGCAAGGAGTAGTGAATTCTTTGTAGGCTGTTCAAACATTTTCGGGCACTTCGGCTTATACCCAATCATCCTGGGTCCACACCTCCTTGGAGATGCTTGCTTAAGATGTTAAAGTATAAGTCTCCATGACCAAGATGACTTGAACACCGCAAGTCAAAGGAACATCGCACTTAAGCTGCAGTAATAACTTCATTGACATATCTATATAGATTACCATATGAAGTTTTACAGCTAGTCACTCCAATGAACTAGTTCCCTTAACTAACATCTATGTTTATCTCCGGACATCCCAATGTCACCAGCCAGTGAGAATCAGCTGATTAGAGAATAACCCATGCTAGTCTCAACAGAATTGATAGTGTCCATTTTTATCAATTTATCGACTAGGGATATTTTCAATACTTCACAATTGCACACGTAGAGATAATCACTAGTTGTGATCTCATCACAAATTCTCTTATGCTGTGAATTGTATTGCGGACATTCAGTAGATGAGTTTAAGATCCCAATCAAATACACTAACATGTATACTCAAATAGTGAATTATCATTTATTAATATAAATGTTTACAATCATAAGGCGATTGCCTTAGGACACTTCTCTCATATCACTAACACACGCGTCCGGACCGGGAGCCAGGCCGAGGAGTTCATGGGAGCATGCCCGCTTATAACTCGCTCAGAGGCGAGAGTCTGGACACTCGGTCGGCTAAATCCCAAGGAGCGTGGGTCGCCACGCATCTGAACCGGGACCCCAGCCGAGGGGTGCGTGGGAGCATGCCCACTTATAACTCTCTCATAGGCGAGAGTCTTAACACTCGGTCGGCTAAATACCAGGGAGCGACGGTCGCCACGCATCCGAACCAGGAGCCAAACCAAGGGGTTCGTGGGAGCATGCCCACTTATAATTCGCTCAGAGGCGAGAGTCTGGACACTCGGTCGGCTAAATCCCAGGGAGCGTGGGTCGTCACGCGTCCAGACCGGGAGCCGAGCCGAGGGGTTCTTGAGAGCATACCCACATATAACTCACTCAGAGGCGAGAGTCTGGAGTGTCTGCAAGTTGAATGAGAATTCTGGCCGTCCACTATCATTACAGAGTTATGAAGTACAATCATCTCACAGGCCCTTACTCTGACTCTCGATATGGTTGGAGATGATTAGCATTCCAAGGTCGATCCATCTTCTTTCCCTGCTCGTTCTCTAAATATTATGCTCTAGAAGCCAACTTCTGGATGACCTTGAAGGGTCCCCCCATTAAGGCTCTAACTTGCTGACATCTCCGATCGGCTTTATCCTTTTCCATACGAGGTCGCCGACCTGGAACGCCCTTGGCAACACCTTTCGATTATACCTCTACTTCATTCTTTCGCGGTAGGCGATCATCCGAGCAGCGGCCTTCCCACGGATTTCTTCAACCAGGTCTAGCTCTAGACGCCTTCTTATCAAGTTATTTTCATCATAGGCCTTCCGCCCGTCGGACTCGCACCTGACTTCAACAGGCACCACAGTCTCGCTTCTGTAGATCAACTGGAATGGTGTGTGGCCTGTGGTTTCTCTTGGTGTGGTTTGGTAAGCCCACAGGACGCTCGGCAATTCGTCGACCCTGGTGCCGCTCGCGTGGTCGAGCTTAGTCTTCAAGCCCCTCAAGATTTCCTAATTGGCCACTTCTGTCTGGACATTGATCTGGGGATATGCTACAAATGTAAAGGCATGTTGAATGTCATACGCCGAGCATCATTCCTATATTTTCCGACCCTGAAACTGTCTTCCGTTGTCCGAGACCAGCTTATCGGGAATTCCATATCGGCACAAGATATTCTGCCACAGAAACTTGATAACTGTTTGCTTAGTGATGCATGTCGAGACCTCGGCTTCTATCCACTTGGAGAAATAATCCACAACCACCAGTAAGAACCTTTTCTGAGCGAC
Organism: Boesenbergia rotunda; assembly: GCA_024364735.1. NCBI lineage: Eukaryota > Viridiplantae > Streptophyta > Magnoliopsida > Zingiberales > Zingiberaceae > Boesenbergia > Boesenbergia rotunda. The sequence continues at coordinate 634,472 of JAGFNQ010007814.1, read as the reverse complement.
AACGGTCGGGAAAGGTCCCACTATGTCCATGCCCCACTGATCGAACGGGGGCAGGAGACCACTAACGCCTTCATCATTTTCATCGATCAGTGAGGGAGGTTATGGTGCTTTTGACAGGATAAACAAGTGGAGACTATTCGGCCAGCATCCTTCTGCAGGATCGACCAATAATATCCTGCAAGCAGCGCCTTTCAGGCCATGGCCCGAGCTCTAGCATGACTCCCACAGACCCCCCATATGTATTTCTTTCAATACGTATTCGGCATCCTCCTCACCCAAGCACTTGAGTAGAGGTCAAGCGAAGGCTCTTTTGTACAGCGCATCCCCGACCAAGGAATATTGGACCGCTCACTTTCTTAGGAGTCGGGCCTCCTCCCGGTCGGGCGGGAGGGCCCCGCTTGTTAAGTAAGCAATAAGCGGTGCTCTCCAATTCGCTCCGAGCTCCAACTCGGCCTGTTGCTTGATGTGCATAACCATTATTGTCTAACTGCTTGGTTGGGGAAGTACCCAGGAGCCTACTGAGCTAGCCAGCTTGGCTAACTCATCCGCCCATAGGTTACTTTCTCTCGAGATCTTCTGTAGCTGGACCTCCTAAATTCAAGCTTTCAGCTTCTCGAATGCTTGCACAAAGGCTTGTAACCGGTCGCTGTTAACTTCGAATCGGTTGGCGAGCTGCTGAGTGGCCAACTGAGAGTCCAAATATAACACTACTCGAATAGCACCCACGCACTTGGTGGCCTGTAGTCCAGCAATGAGGGCTTCATACTCGGCCTCGTTGTTTGTGGCTCGGTATTCTAGTCGAACCGACAGATGTAACCGTTCTCCTCTTGGAGAGACCATCAGAATGTCAATTCCACTGCCTTGTCGTGCCGACGACCCATCAACGTAGATCTGCCAAGCTTCTTCAACTTCTTCCGAGTGCAATTCACTTAGGAAATCAGCTAAGGCTTCTACTTTAATAGCTGGCCGAGCTTGATACTAGATGTCGTACTCACTTAGCTCGGTGGTTCACTTAATTAATCACCCTAATGCCTCCAAATTTGAAACCACTCGACCCGGATTACTATTAGTTAGGACCACGATCGGGTGTGCCAAAAAATACGGTCGGAGTCTTCGAGCAACTAACAATAGAACATAAGCTAATTTTTCGAGTGTCGTATATTAGCACTTGACACCCTTCAATAGATGAGCAAAGAAATACACTAGTTGCTGCTAGCCTCATCCTGCTTGACTAACACCATACTGATCGACTCAGCTGAGGCCACCAAATATACATACAATACATCTCCAACCTCTGGCTTGGCCAACACTGGCAACTCAGCTAGATATGTCTTCAATTCCTCAAATGTCCTGTCACAGTCGGCGCCCTATTGAAATTTTGTAGCTCGGCGAAGGGTCTTGAAGAAGGGTAATACTCGCTCGGCAGATCGGGAGATGAAGCGGGATAGTGCTGTGATTCGTCCAGTGAGTCTCTATGCCTCCCTGAGGTTTCGCGGTGGAGGCATGTCGAGTAGGTCTTTGACCTTGCTCGGGTTGGCCTTAATGCCCCTCTCGGTGACTATATACCCGAGGAATTTTTCACTTTGGACCCTAAAGAAACACTTGGCCGGGTTCAGCTTTAGCCCATACCTGCACAACGTCTGACATGTCTCCTCACATCCGACACCAGGTCTGCCGCTCGACTTGACTTGATTAGTATGTCGTCCACATACACTTCGATGTTCCGACTGATTTGCGACCGGAAGACCTTGTTCATCATTCACTGGTAAGTGGCTCCAGCATTCTTCAGGCCGAACAACATGACCGTGTAGCAATATGTGTCTTCAACCATGATGAAACTGACCTTCTCTTGATCCTCAGTCGCCAAAGGCTCTTGGTGATAACCCTGGTAAGCATCCAGCATGGAGATGAGCTCACTCATGGCAGTCGAGTCGTGCATTTGGTCAATCCAGGGCAAGGCATAGCAATCCTTTGGGCAGGCTTGGCTGAGATCCCGAAAGTCGATGCAGACTCTCCACTTGTTGTCGGGCTTAGCCACCAACACCACGTTGGCCTAGGATGGAAATTGGACCTCTCAGATGTGCCCAGCCTCCAATAACTTCTCGATCTCAGCTCGGATGGCTTTATTCTGCTCCGTGCTGAAATCTCTCTTCCTCTACTTGATCGGCCTAGCATTGGGTTACACGTGCAGGTGGTGCTCAGCTACCTCCAGTCGGACACCCTGTAATTCCCTTACTAACCCGGCAAACATGTTCTGGTTCCGGGTCAAGGTCAAGTACTCCAGTAGCGGCTCCTTCAGCTCGCTTGGCAGACTCGTGGCTATCTTGACTCGGGCCTCCACCCAATTGGGGAGCAACTGAACTTCCTCCTTGTCCTCGTGAAGCTTGGCCCAAGGAGAGGATTGCACCATATTACAACTAGTGGGCATGCGCTGAGCCTTCTGACTCTTAGTCCGGACTGTTAGTGATATGAGAAAAATATCCTAAGGCAATCGCCTTATGATTGTAATCATTTATTTTAATAAATAAATATTCACTATTTGAGTATACATGTTTATGTATTTGATTGAGATCTTAAACTCATTTACTGAATGTCCGCAATATAATTCACAGTATGAGAGAATTTGTGATGAATTCACAACTAGTGATTATCTCTACATGTGCAATTGTGAAGTATTGAAATTATCCCTAGTCGATGAATTGATAAATACGGATACTATCAATTCTGTTGAGACTAGCATGGATTATTCTCTAATCAGCTGATTCTCACTGGCTGGTGACATTGGGATGCCCGGAGATAAATATGAATGCTAGTTAAGGGAACTAGTTCATTGGAGTGACTGGTTGTAAAACTTCATATGGTAGTCTACATATAGATATGTCAGTGAAGTTCTTACTGCAGCTTAAGTGCGATGTTCCTTTGACTTGCGGTGTTTAAGTCATCTTGGTCATGAAGACTTATACTTTGACATCTTAAGCAAGCATCTCCAAGGAGGTATGGACCCAGGATGATTGGGTATAAGCCGAAGTGCCCGAAGATGTTTGAACAGCCTACAAAGGATTCACCACTCCTTGCGAGGAGATGTATACCCAAGGCCTATCGTCGGATTGTTACTGGAAGCTTCTGGCCAGAGCATCACATGTTCTTAGTATGAATCTCTCAGAAACATGAGAGTAATTAGAATCCGTTGGACGAGAAAGACATGACTTGGGTTAAGTGTGACGTAGTCAGCCTAGTGGGGACTGACACACATAGACCGTGTCCTGAACCAAGTGGGTATAAGATGGTGAAGGGAATGAGGCACGATTCATTAAAGCTGCTGAAGGGTTTCAGAATTATTTCTGAGGTCAACCGTTGATCTTTCGATTAATTAAGGATCATGATGTACTACTAGGTGCCACTCATGATCGTTCTATAATTGGTTGATTATAGACGGCCAACATAAATCGAAAGCCTATTTAGTCACACGCACTACGAGTGATCCGAGGGATTTAAAACGAGTTGAAAATTAGATTTTCCGATCAAGAGAGATAAGTCGAATCTGAATTTTTCAGAGACGCGTCGGAAGCATAAAATGACTAAGTCTTTTGAAGACTTATTGGACGAATTAAATGAGTTTAATTCGTATGGTTTTAGCTTGGGTTTGGCCGGCCAAAGAGGGTCCCCACCCTCTTTGTTTGGCCGGCCACAACAGAAGGGGAAAACCGAATTTCTGGTTCATATTATAAAATAAACCGAGCGTGGTTTGTTTTATAAAATTATGGATAAAAAAATTTATATAAAGAGATTTATTTTTCATGGAAATTAAAATGAACCATGGATTGGTTTATTTTATTTTATAAAATCAATAATGGATTGATTTACCATGATAAAGAAATTTATATAAAGAAATTTATATAAAGAAATTTCTTTCCATATGAAAAGGGAGACATGGTTGTTTTTATCATAAATTAAATTATGATAAAAACTTGGCATGATGGAATAATTCATTGAAAAATTTATATGATAAATTTCTTATGAAAATTTATTCCATAAAAAGGAGACTTGGCGATTGAGAGGCTACTATATAAAGGAACCAAAGCAAGGCTTGAAAATCAATCTAAGAGATCTAGGAATAAGCCCTCTCTCTTTCTCCTTCTCTCCCTCTCCCTCCTCTAGTGCCGCCCGCCCTAGAGGACCCCTTTGTTGCCTGAGCTTCATCTACCAAGCAGCTGCCGTGAGAAGAAGAAGAAGCGGGCGCAACTCCTTCCCCGGAATCTTGATTCCGTTCTTTGTTTGGTGGTTAGTCTTCCCATCTCTCTCTTGGTATTCTTGTCGTGCCTTTGGAGAATCTAGTAGTTCTTGTCGGCACGAAACTCGTGACTTTGCGAAGTCATCCCGAAGAAAACTCGGCGTGGACGCAAATAGAGGCGGAGCTTCCAAGGGACGCTTACGGTTGGATCTCGTCCCTTCCTTCGAGTTACGCGAGGTAATAAGTAAATTAGTTTACTTTCTGCAAAATTTTAATATATGATCATGTCTACACAATATAAGGTTGCATGCTTAGATGTGTGGTTAAATAATTTAGGAAATTATTTATGCTAAATCTTCCGCTGCACGTAATAAATTTTAAAATTACGAACCCGGCAAACATGTTCTGGTTCCCTTACTGACCCGGCAAACATGTTCTGGTTCCGGGTCAAGCACTCCAGCAGCGGCTCCTTCAGCTCGCTTGGCAGACTCGTGGCTATCTTGACTCGGGCCTCCACCCGATCGGGGAGCAGCTGAACTTCCTCCTTGTCCTCGTGGAGCTTGGCCCAAGGAGAGGATTGCACCATATTACAACTAGTGGGCGTGCGCTGAGCCTTCTGACTCTTAGTCCGGACATCGTCCACGTAGCATCGACGGGTCACCCTCTGATCTCCCTTGACCTCCTCGACCTGGTCGCCGACCAGGAACTTGATCTTAAGATAGAAGGTTGAGGTTACTGCCCGGAACTCGTTAAGGGTCGGTCGACCCAAAATCACATTGTAGGCTGAGGGGGCGTCCACTATCATGAAGGTAGACCATCTTGTTCTCTTCAGTGGCTCCTCGCCTAAGGAGATGGATAGCCGAATCTGGCCAATCGGCTGCACCTGATTTCCGGTGAACCCAAACAGTGGTGTGGCCACCAACTCCAGCCTGGATGGTTCGATCTGCAATTGGTCGAATGCTTTCTTGTACAATATGTTGATCGAACTACCGGTGCCCACTATGGTTCGGTGGACCTGGTAGTTGGCGATCATGGCTGTGATGACCAGGGCATCATCGTGTAGGACCTCCAGTCCCTGTAAATCTTGCAACCCGAAGCTAATTTGGGGCCCTTGTGCTTGTGTGACACTCGTACCAACTTGGCGGATCTCTAGTCGGCGCACCTGTGCCTTTCGGGCTCGGTTGGAGTTTCCCCTGGTAGGCCTGCTCGAGATCACGTGAACTCCTCCTCGGACGACATTCTGCTGGTTAGCTTGCTCATCGTCCATTTCTTCGAACTCAGCTCGCTCCTCTCATAGGAACAAATTATGAGCTATCGGGGGGATCCACCTAGGTTCCCCCGCTGCTGGGGCAGCTGCCGGACTTCCCCGACCCGAGCCACGTCTAGGAGATGCCTGACGCCCCCATCCTCGCGCGGTAGGAGCCCGACCTCTATCAGTCTGTCGGCACTCCTCCGTGTTATGCGTGTTGCTCTGGTGAAACGCACAATAGGGTCTCCAGCGAGTCGGCAAACATCCCTGGGCCACTTGTTGCACATGCCTGCGCTCCATCCCTACTCGGTCGATTGCTCCCCAAGGACTGCGGATGGCCCGCCCGAGAATCGGCTATTTTGAGCAGGGCTCGGAGTTGGCGTACTAACCGTCTCCTTCTTTCGAGCGACTTGTGCTTCCTCCACGTTAATGTACTTGACAGCCTTCCCTAACAGGCTGTCGAAGTCCTTTGGCGGCTTCCTGATCAACGAACAGAAAAAGTCTCCCTCTTGTAGTCCTTAGGAGAAGGCGCTGATCAACACCTCGGGTGTAGCGGTCGGCACGTCTAGTGTCACTCCATTGAATCTCTTGATATAGGCCCGGAGTGATTCCTTCGGGCCTTGCTTCAATGCAAACAGGTTGAGGCTAGTCTTGTTATGCCTCCTACTGTTGGCGAAGTGTTGGAGGAATATCCTCCTAAGTTCCTCAAAGCTTGTCATGGACCCGTTGGGGAGTCGGTCGAACCATCGTTGAGCTGGTCCCGAGAGCATTGTCAAGAAGGCTCGACACTTCACGCCCTCGGGATATTGGTGCAGCAGGGTCGCACTCTCAAATTTCATGAGATGTTCCTCGAGGTCGGTCGTTCTAGAATACTCCGGTATGGTGAAGAACTGGAGATGCTTGGGAACCGGGTCCTCGAGGATCTGTTGGGAGAAGTGGCAACGCACGAGGGAAGGAGGAGTTGGGTCGGCTAGGGCCTTCCCCTTATCCAAGCGTGGCGGGGTGCGTCTGGCTGAAAGCAGACACCTCGGCGGGCAGTGACTGAGCCTCATCATCCCAGGCTCGGTAGAAGGCGGCCGGGAATGGGACCGAGCCTCCTTCTGGTCGAGTGACATTTCCCCGACCTCCCAAGTGGCCTGGCGCCGAAGGCTTAGGAAATCGAGTCGCGGGGCTGCCAACCTGCAAAGGCCTCTACGGCGTTTTCTGAGCTCGGGCAACCAACAGGAGCTCGTACTCTTCGGGAGTGAGGGTCACTATCACTCGGTTGGGATCTTCCATCATGCACTCTCGATCAGGTAGAAAGCCCCTCCTTCTAGCGCTAAATATGATCCTGTCGCAGAGTGAGGTGGACTCCCAAGAGCGAAGTAGACCCAAGTACTGTTGATGCTGGCTCCGACTTACAACGAAGTGACCATTAGCAACCCGCCGGGAAAAGTCCCCGGCAAGACCCTCCGACGGTCAAGTCAGTCTCCGATGGAAGAGCAGGAAAGCAATAGAATAGTAGACAAAATACTCATGCGCGCGTACCTGCGAAGTGGAATGCGGAGGACCTTATATAGCCGAGGGAGCTGACAGCTCCTGTCTACGTCTACTGTCCTTCTGTACCCTACGGAGACAAGAGTATGGGCACTGTCAGTGCGCAGAATGGCACCGATCGGCGCCGCCCAGTCTAACACAAGTAAGGGGTGGCATGGTGCGAGTGCCAGGGTGTGCTAGAGAATTACAAAGTCAGCGGGATATCCGCGATGTGGGCACGAACGGGGTAAGGCATGCGCCGACTCTCGTACCACGGTTGCCAGCATAATGTCAGGAGGCGGATGGTATAAAGAAAGGGACAAATCTCGAGCTGGATCGCCGACCAGCCGACCTGAGCGAAATCGGATCGCGCAATTAATATCTCAGAGTGATGCAAGGCACTCCCTGAGTCAGGGAGTACTCGGGTTTGATCAATCCATCTAGTCCCGGGTCGTATGATTAAGGTGCAGAGAGAACACCGACTGGATGCCCTCTGGAGGCGACCCAGACGACCTTAGGTTCGGCAGTCATTATCTCTCGCTAAGAGTTGATGTAGCATGTGCCTCGGGTGTCAGACGGGGTCGGGCCTTTAGCGTTTTCTCAAGGGGTTCGGGTCGGAGTACATCTAACTAGCCGCTTAGTCGGGTGCTCCGGGGCGAGCGGGCTTTGAGCTTATGACCCCGCCAGCCAGACCAGTCTACTCGTACCTGGTGGGCCTAACCTATCTTTATATGGTGTCAGGTTGGTTGACTGAGCTATACTTGAGCTAGGTCGAGATCAGATTATAAGGATAATTATAAAATTTTAGGATGTTATTTTTTTGAAGAATAAACTCAAAGGTGGGTATATTGTGTTTTGATCATCTAAAGTATAATTTCGGTGATCACAGTGAGGATATTGGGAGGAGATATTTTTCTAAATATTTGCTGATCTCAAATAAAAGGGATATTTCTTAAAAATTTGAAATCATCGGGCATAGAGTTATATTCATAATTTCTCTCTTTGTTTTTTTAAGACAGAGATTTAAAAAAACTAAATAAAAAGGAGAAAACCGAGGTAGGCGTATGGGCGAGATTTGAGAGACAATATTTTAATAAAATATTATTAATAAATAATTATATTTAATAATTATTAAAATATATAAATTAATATTAAGTATAGGATATTTATGAAAATATTTGATCGGTGAGATATTCAATTATGTAATTTGGGATATTTGAGAATGTGATATTTGATAAGTGGTCCCATAAATATTTAGTTTGTATGATATTTAATTATGAGATTTGAGATATTTAAAAAAATAGGATATTTGATAATCCTGTCGCAAAACGAGATGGAAGTCCCAAGGATGAGATGATATACCATGTCCCACGAGCTGCTGACCTGGCTCTGAACTGGCGCCGACCGAGGTCTGACCTGAAAGACAAAGACCGTTAGCCAACCTGCCGAGGAATTTCCCCAGTCAGGTCCTCCGATGGTCAAGTCAGTATCCGCAAGAAATGTAGTGAAGTAGGAAGAGTAGAGGGGAGCACAGTTGCGCATTCCTGCGGAAAGAGGAGGGGAGGGGCTTATATAGCCGGGGGAGCTGACAACCCCTGTCTGTGTCGACGAGACAGGGGTATGGTGCCTATTATTGGGGCAATCGGCCCAGGTATGATCTGGAGGATCATGAGTTTTGATGTGTGTGTCAATATGGTTAAGTTAGGGGTTTATTGTGTTCTAATATGTGTATGTGAGTGTGCAGGTTTGCAGATATACACAGACTTGGTTGGATGTCTTCAGATGAAGGATGACATGGAGGCAAGCCGTGGGTTTGTGTGCGCATCCAAGGGACCATGGATAGAGTAGGGACGATGAGCCGAGGGAAGCGGACTTCGAGGCGTACGTGAAGGGTAGCATGGAGGCAAGCCGCGGGCTTGTGAGCGTATCCGAGAGACGAGGGTCAAAGTCGAAGAGGGCTTGAAGGCGACGAATCGACGCTGCTAGAGCAGAGATGATGAGCCGAGGGACGTGGACTTCGAGGCATACGTGAAGGATGGCATGGAGGCAAGCCGAGGGCTTGCGTGCGCATCTAAGGGACGGGAGACGAAGATGAAGAGGGTGTGAAGGCAACAAATCGAGACAGCTGATTGAAGAGTCAACCATGTCGTAAGGGTCCGAGTGTGAGTGTTTGTACTCGGGAACTAAACCAGAAGGGTTCGAGTGCGGAGAGAAATGTACTCGGGAAGGGCAACCTTAGGCTTAGGGAATGACCAGTCAACTGCCCCAGGGGCAGTCAACTGGCGTGGCCAGAATTCGAAAGGTCCAGCTTGAATTTCGAATTCCCGAAAGGCCAGTCAACTGCCCCAGGGGCAGTCAACTGTAGGGATGGCAATGGGGCGGGTCAGGGACGGGTTTGCCATCCCCATCCCTGTCCCCGAAATAGATCTCCATCCCCGTCCCCGTCCCCATCCCGGCTTCTACTTAATCGGGGTATCCCCGTCCCCGAACCCATGAGGAGTAAATCTCCATCCCCGTCCCCGTCCCCGTCCCCACTTGTAAAAACTCAAAGTTATTAGCAAAATTGCAACTATGTATGGATACAAAATCTAATAGCATACATAATATCATAAACACTAAACATGGATATTACTTAAGTAATACACCGATAACAAATAATCATTCAATAAGCAAAAAAAATCAAACTCATCACTATCATTATCATGTTCAAATGGTTCAATAACATATCAAAGTATCAAACTCATCACTATCATCACCATGTCCAATAGCATATCAAAATATCAAACTCATCACTATCATCACCACGTGTCCACGTCTAATAACATATCAAAGTATCAAACTCATCACAATCATGATTTCTTTTACATATCAAACCCATCATAAAAAATAAAACTCTTCCCAAGGATGACGCCAACCCTAACAAAGATGATATCAAACTCATCTGCCCATGGTCATGAGTATGATCGCCATGTCCTTCCCAGGGATGACACCAACCCTACAAAGATGATATCAATAACTTGCAAATTCAACAAATGAATAAGTGTAAATGGTGGTATTTTGAAACAATGACTTACCAAGACTACTAGACCGTCTTGCTTAGCCCTATAAAATACCCAAAACCTGCAAAAAGTAATATCCAAATAGGTTATGCATGTCAATACGTTGAAATATTCTACCTAAGCTCTCCATTCAACTCAATAGCATAAATGGTTAATCTATGCACGTTGTGTATTGTGCATTCCTTAATCCTTAACAAGTTGTCAATTGTCAAATAACATGCAGTTATGCTATAATTAGAACAAATAAAAAATTACATTGATATTAATTTTACATATATGCATATACATTTCTTCATCAGATTTCTTAATAGAACATTTTTTTAGAGATATTGTAGTGGAGGAACACACTAGCATATGAGAAAGTACTCTATCCATTACAAACTTGAAAAATAGGAAGGCAAAACAGAGTGGCCAACTTGAAAAAACTACTAAAGATTCTTGCATCAGCATTACTCGGTAGTGGTGACAAGCAAGCAAGTGGTCAAATTTATAATGTACTTAGTGACATATTCAGGAAATGCGAAACACCAACTCATCAAGCAACATTGGGAAATTGATATGACATTTGAACTTTGAAATAAGTAGATCATAATTATAAAACTAGATATGTAAAATAGATCACAACTAGGTTAGAAAAGCTATTCAGGTCGGGATCAAACAGTTGTAGTCATGTTCAGTAGGCAAATATATTTCAAGCCATTTTTATAAAACTCTTCTTACCTTTCTGCATGGAAATGCAGAGACTGAAATGGTTTACGCAACTTCCCCATCAGATAATTAAGAGATAGAGGGAGATCCCATGCATGAGTATGACTCCAACTCCTACAAGATATTAAGGCATACAGGAAAAAAATATATAGATAAACTTAAAACACTTTAATACAATAACAAAAACAACTTATTACTTACCTCTATATCAAAATTAAATCATTATCGAGTTGTGCTAGTATGATTGTGACATACATTATTAATTTTACTTATATAAGTTATAATTTATTCAGCTTTTGTAGGTATAATGTCAGAATAAGCAATAAAAAAATGTGGCTTTTTCTAATCACCTATAACCTGAAGCATGTTTTGTTTTCGAATTCAACAACATTGGCTAGAGAGACTTTCATTATTGAGAATGTAATTTTGTTTAAAATGAATGTATTTAATTGTATTCATTAGCATCTAATAACAATTTTGACTGTCAAACATTATTGTATTTTGTTTGATAAAGCCTAAATAAAAATGACTTTTGGCATTTAGTTTCAATTTGACTTTATCAATTCCGCATAACTACAGCATGTCAAACTTACGATGGAAACCTGATAGAAAAACTTGGTTAACTTGTCAAACTTATACATCATCTATTCTCTTCAATTTAGGCCTAAAATGGAAGGGGGGAAAACATGTGAAGCTGTGTGAAATCAGTAATGAAGAAACTATGAGAAAACAACAGTGGGAAACTCTGATAATGCATCTGGAAAAATGTAAGGGAATAGGGATTTCTTAGTTAAAGCCTTAGGTAAATTAGTAACAGAAGTTCAGTAGAGCTGGAGCAGCGTGAAAGAAAATTAAGTGATAAATCATTAGTAGTCTTTAATTATATAGCAATAATGACAAGAAATCATGTAAAAAATACTTTCTTAATTCCATCTATAATATATGAGAAGGTGAGGGCAAAAGAGGTAGATATTAAGGCATACAGGAAAAAAATATATAGATAAATTTAAAACACTTTAATACAATAACAAAAACAACTTATTACTTACCTCTATATCAAAATCATTATCGAACTTTTGATCATTTGAAATTGTAGAATCTAATAATTAAGACAAAACAAATAACAAATAGTAGTATATTACAAATGAAAAGAATGAAATATTTGATATTGCTTCAGTTGAAACTTTTTAGTACCTTGAATTTCACTCCATAACCAATCTCGAGCACACATCAAAGCCTCCACAGTTTTAGGATGAAGCCTACTACGGTGAGCACTTAAAACTCTACCACTAGTACTGAATATTGATTCAGAAGCAACAGTTGTCACAGGAATGGCCAACACATCCTTAGCAATATCATGCAAGATGGGATATTTGATCCCATTTGTCTTCCACCAACATAAGATATCAAAGTCACTTGTATTTTTTGGCAAGAGTGACTCTTCTAAGTAATAATCCAAGTCCAACTTTTCATTTTCAGTACTAATATTAGAATCCATAAACATCTCAAATTTATCGGCATAACTACTACGTTTAGGAAGTGGAGGCCTTGAAGATGAATATTGTGAAACTTTCACTTCCTGATATTGTTTAGATTTCTTCTTATACTCTTCAACCATGTCACATAACTTGTATTTTATTTTTTGAATCTCAAATGAAGACAAATCACCATAAACAAGAGGATAATAGAACTGAATTGTCTTCATCTTATACCTTGGATCTAAAATGCTCCCAATTGCCAACAAACAATTCATCACATCCCAATACTTTTCAAACTTTACTTTCATATTTGTTGCCATTATTTTCACCACGCTATCATCTGAAAGAAGCCAATCACTAATTGCCAACTTAATATCGCAAATAGTTGAGAAGAAAAGATTTATAGTGGGATATTTAGTCCCTGAAAACAACTCTGTGACATCATAAAACATTTCTAATCTAGAAGAAATTTGTCCCACTTTTGACCAATCTTCTTCTGTGGGAATTCTTTTATATAAAGCCTCACGTTGCTTCAAACGAGCAAACACATCTTTATATTCCAATGCGGTGTTAAGCATTATATATGAGAGTTCCACCATGTTTTGCAATCAAGTTCCAATTTTTTATTGCTAGGAACCTTCAATTGTCGAGCTGTTTCAACAAATTTTTCATCTCTTTTTGGCGTTGCTATCCAAAATCCAACACTATAACGAATAACTTCAATACCATCACTAATTAAGTCTAGCCTATCCCTCACAACCAAATTTAAAATATGGGCGCAGCACCGCATGTGAAATAACTTTCCTTCTAAAATTAGTGAACTTGGAGGAAGTTTGTCTAGAATAAGATCAATCATTGCATCATTAGTTGTGCAATTATCAACAGTTAAAGTAGATAACTTACGATCCAAGTTCCAATCCAAGAGGCAATCGACAAGGACATTTGCAAGGACCTCAGCAGTATGCGGACATGACACATATACAAACCTAGTAACAAAACAAATAGAATAAATTTTAATAATAATAGTAATATTTTTAATGGTAATTACAAGTACAACATTAAAGAGCTGAACAAATTTTACCTCACAAGGCGACTTTGTAATTTCCATGAAACATCGATGAAATGTGAAGTGATGGCCATAAATCCTCTTTTCTGATTACTTGACGTCCACATATCAGTTGTCAATGCAATCCGACTAGCACTTGAGTCTAATAATTTCATTGTTTGATCTCTTTGATACTCAAATATCTTCATGATGTCGTTTTTTATTGTGTTTCGAGAAACAACTTTAAATAAAGGTTGTAAGGAATAAGAGTACCTTCTAAATCCCACATGATCAACCATCGATAAAGGATACTCATGCAATGTAATCATATTGGCAAGCTCTGCCCTCCCATGATCTTGGTTGAAATGATATGTCCCAAGCATTGTTGCCCCATCATCGGATTTTGTTAGTTGCAATATTGATTGTTTTATGGTCTTCTATTTTTTTGAACAAACATGATTTGATGTGGTCAAGTAAATGACTTGTACCATTCTTACTTTCACCACCTAAGGGCTTCTTACAATCTTTGCAAACCGCTTTCCATTTTCCTCCAATTAGCTTTCTCTCGGAATGATCTCATGCAGGAGATCTAAATTTTCTTTTATTTCCACCCTCTGATCCCTTACTTTCAGCATCTAAATTCTCATTTGGAGGTGTTTCGTTTGCATCAATCGAAACACTCTCATCTTGGGACTGTGATGTTGTCAATCCAAGTGCTTGACTTCCCATAGTTGGAGCATTTTGCATAGCATCTTCAACCTCTTTATCATTCATTTCCATCTGAGATAATATATCATTATATCAAAATGCATAAATAATAATAATGAAAAGCAAATCCATACATACATCATCTATGATCTATCTGTTTAACCGTAGTCAATTGACAATGGAAGTTAAGCTTTGATGAGTGAAACCACAAGCAAATCCATACATATGCACAGCAAAGGAAACCATACACCATCTATGATGCTGCATCGAAAGCTATTTCAGAAGTGGCCAACATAGACAACAACCAAGATTTGAATATGGAAGATGCAGGAGCAGTTCTTCTCATCGTATTGATCCAAGTATTAATAAATAATGATAATGGTAAATTAAAGCAATGTAAGAAACTGAATAAAATGCACGGAGAAGGATAAATGATAAGCAATTTAAATGCAAAAAATGAAGAATGCTAATTAAATTCAGGAAATTCAAATTAACTAACGAAACAAACACAATCAAGTTTTAGAAGGCAGTATTTCAAGCCCACAAAAAGTAATTGATAATTGAGCTTCTTCCTTCCAATTCCCAATCTCACAGAAGTCAAGTTGTGGGATTAAAGCAATTGTCAACCAATCTCACATAGATGACATCGAGATTCAAGTCATCATTGGTGGAAGGCAGTAATATTGTCGAGCTGAAACTCCAATGTGATTTTGTGAAGAAGTGACTTGCCAATCTAGGCCGCCAAAGGCAGGCGGCTCGGGAGACAGGCTGACAGAGTGAAAAAATCGATCGATAAAAAAAAAGAGGAACTTTTCATCACTCACCATTCACCAAGTGCACGCAGCCTGCAGCCAAGTTCTTCTACAGCGACGAGTGAGCGAGTGGCGGCTGGGAGCGACGACTAGGAGCAGAGAAGACGACGACTGGGAGCAGGAGCAGAGAAGACGGCGACTGAGAGTAGAGAAGAGAAGAGTTGAAGACAGCTGGGAGCGGCGACTGGGAGTAGAGAAGTGAAGAGTTGAAGTCTTGAAGACGGCTGGGAGTGGCCGACGACGACTGGGAGCTCCGGAGCAGAGAAGAGTCGAAGAGAATCGGTGGGAGCTGTGGGACTTGGGAGGCGGCGAGTGAGAATGTGAGATGATTAGGGTTTCACAAATGGACAAACCTTTAATATTAATATTATTGAAATTATTTTAATAATTATTAATATTTTATTATTCTTAAATATATCGGGGCGGGTTCGGGGATGGGGATAGCATCCCCATACCCGCCCCAGTCTGTTTCAGGGATTTTTAAAAATCCCCGAACCCGAATCCAAACCCGAAGTACCTCCCCAAACCCGCCCCGTTTTGGATTTTCCCCGCGAATATCCAAATCCGTGGGGAAAATTGTCATCCCTAGTCAATTGGTAATGGTCACATTTCATCTCGAGCTCTATTTAAGGGAGCTCGTTTAAGGCTTTCGTCCTTGGCGAAACTTGCTTGGAAAAAGCTTGTTAGTAGCCTGTATTGCTCAGGAAGTGTCCGGAAGTTGTGGCGAGGTTTCGCCACCCGTAAGGAGCTACGAGATCTAGCCGGAGGTGCTCCGGGGAATCATCCACCGATGGATTAGGGATCACCTACCTTACGCGCAGCCGTGGAGTAGGAGTTCTATCTCCAAACCACGTAAATAGGTGTGTTCTTGCTTCGTTAGGTTTTGTTTTTATTTAGTATATTCTGCTTGTGCACTAACGATTTTAGGAAGAAATACGAAAGAAGTTATTCACCCCCTCTAGCTTGGACGATCATGACCTAACACCTGTCAGCTCGTAGGAGAGCACCTAGAGGTACCGTGGCATGACGCGGGGTGCTCGGAGGGTACAATCGTACCGAGGCAGCGGGATAACCGCGAGGTGTGTCAGAAATGGGTAAGGCGTGTATTACCCCGACATCATGGTCGTACCCCTGATGCACGAATGCGGGGCGGCGTAGGGGAGAGCTGGTCCGGAGATCGAGTGTCGAGCGTCGACTGCCGACCGGCGAGTCCGAGTGTTATGGACCGGGTCGGGTCATGTCCAGGGAGCGTGGGCCGCCACGCGTCCACCTGGGAGTGGAGAGATATGAGGTACGCCCTGAGTCGGAGGTTTGTCGAGCTATGCTATTCTTGCCAGGCTTCGGGTCGGTCAGTTATCCGGTTGATGGAGTGCTGAGGACTGAATTGCCCGACCCAGACCTGAGCCGAGCTTGAGGGACCGAGTTGGGGGTGCTCGGGCTTGACTCGCCCAAGCCCGCCCGGGGTTGGTCAGTTAGTGCTTCGGGAGAGTTCTTGGCTTCGGAACTCCCCGGTGAGTCCCTTATCGGCCCTTCCACTAGGTCTTCGGGGCGCTAGACTGGCTGGATGAGCTGGCCGAGCTACTCGTAAACAAGGCCGAGATCATTTGATAATTTAGATGAGATCATAAATATTTGAAAAAAATATTTGATATTATTATGGATGCTCTTATGATTGACTACCGAGTCATTGTATATTTGGTAGTCCATTGTAGACGGTCGATTTGCAAATAAAAGTATTGTGCTTTAATTTGAGTTGATTGAAAGTAATATAGTCTATTGAAAATTGTTGCTTAGGTCAAATAGTTAGTCGATATTTACCCTTTTTTTTTAGATAAAATTTTCATCAAAACTATTATCCTTGATAACTTGATTATCCATCTAAAATTATCAACAAAAATTTTATTTGATTTACGTAATCAGTAATTTCCAAATAATGATCGATACCCGACACATCAGCAAAAGGGGCATACAACCCATAATCGAAAAACAAAGTAAGGTTTTTTTGGATTCCGGGGTTATGAAACTTATCATTCCAAAATTATCCTCCAATATTTACATTTAAGATGAAAATAACTATTACAATTTATTAAATTCCGGAAACATTATTCATGACCGACGACCGACGACCGACGACCGGCAACCACGGTTGGCGACCAACGATCGACGGCCTGTGACTGGACATTTAAGTACCGCTTTTGTATATTATATACCATTCACAATAAAATTAACTTCAAGTGTATTTCCTTTTAAAACGTCATTAAAAATAGATAATTAATTAAGCACATTTAAGTCATTACGAGACCATCTACTAAAAAAACATTTCATATCCACAAGCTCACAAATGCAACTATCTCAAGCAGAATTGTTGGGTGGTCACGATCACCTCGTGTGTACTATGCCTCGACATGATCGGATAATTTTTCCAAACTCTAATGTATGCAATCAATACTTCATAACATCCTAAGGAAATCATGCCTTTGTTTATGCATTTCTAGCAAACGAACGATGTCAGTTGCATTGAGTTTTCTTAAATACTCACCTCCATATATTTACATCATGCATTGACAAAACTTGGACAAGCATTCGAGGGCAATTGTTTCACCCCTTTGTAGGTATTCGTCCAATTGGTTGGTGGAACCTCCATAAGCTAGTTAATAGATAGTCGCCATGTATTTTTTAAAGCGACAACAAACCTTTTCTCCTCATTGCAACTTCCCTCCATTTAAAATATCCACTGGATGTTTTTTTTTAAAATCAGTGACTATACGCAAAATTAACTCTTTTGTCATTCAAAAAAAAAAAAATGATGAACCAGGTAGCAGACAAATTGAACCTGGGGTGATCGGCCCGGCCCCACGGAACTTATCAACCGGGATTAATGACGACGGCAAACATGAAGTATGATATTCCGCTTTTGGATCGCAATACCAAATTAATGACGCCAGCTCCATCAGCAGATGTAATCGGTATACACAAACTCAACAGAGAAATAATTATTGATAAGTTGAGTGTGTCTAGCTATACATTCTATGTTATTTGACCTTCATCTTTATATACACTCATAATAATTTACAAATTCAACCACTCTAAGTTGATTGTGGACTGCCATTACGAAAAACACTTCACTGGGATTTGATGTTGTATGACTCATTGTGTCTTCGAGAATATTTTTTTTTGTGTTAGTTATATTTTGAAGCAGATGAAAAGTTTGGTGTGAACAAGTGTATAATAGATGCGGTGTGGAGAATTGTGAATGCTTCATCTTCTACTTATATACAAATTTTATAACAGCTAGTTTATATATAACATTATAATCAAAAAGTGAAATTACACAAATATTAAAACACATGACATGAAAATAAAAATTACAACCCATATTAAGTTAATAAAACATAGAAATGACAAGCCATATAAATTACAAACTATATTAAGTTAATAAAACAAAAAATCTACTATGTGTTCAATCTTTTCTTCAGCTACTCACGTATCGCTAAATGATTTTGAATTTGTTCATATGTCATGCCTCATATGTTCATTACGAGAAGTTGATGTGCTGTGCTTAGATGAGTTAGTCCATTTTCTTCTTATTATTATTATACTGCTCAAAATGTGCTACTGACTATTGTTGGAACTTGGATGACTAGAGAAGGAGGGGGGGGGGGGTTGAATGTAGCCAGCCACAAAATACTTGAGCTTTTCAAAAAAACTTTATGCACTTCAAGAGTTAGCAGCGGAAACAAACAACACAAGTGCAGAAACAGAAATGAAGAACAGAAATCNAAAACTTTATGCCACTTCAAGAGTTAGCAGCGGAAACAAACAACACAAGTGCAGAAACAGAAATGAAGAACAGAAATCAAAACAAAGACAGCAAATCAAACGACACAGCGATGTACAAGGTTCGGGGATAACTTGCCCCTACTCCTTGACGTGCCCGTAAGGTGGGCGATCCCTTGATCGTCGGCAGATCAAGCCCTGGTGAACCCGGATAAGATAGAGCCTCCTTCTCGGTAGAAAACCTCTCCACAGATCTCACGGATGATGGAACTTGAGTACAGGAGATCACACAAGAAGGAATGCTCACTCAGATCTCACAAGGATGTAGTAGAACGCTTAAGCACAAAGCAACAGAGAGCTTGAACACAGCCTAGCCAAACTTCCCAAGTTTCTGTCTTGTTCACCTCCGCTCCTCTGCTTCCAGCTTCGTCTCTTAAGCTCCTGCTCACCGTCGCCAGCTCCATTAGCACCACTGACTCACACCCTGACCCACTGACCTCTCTGAGCACTCAGTCCACTGGACACTCCTCCAGCTGAGCCTCCGTCAGTTGCCAGCCGCGCCTTCGTCAGTTGCCAGTTGCGCCAGATGCCGTTGAGACCTGAAAACACAATAGATCCAAACCTGCTCCATGGAAAGTCCTCCATTGACCCTCCTTGAGTATTTAAATCCATCCCTGTCACCTGCACACTCAATCAGAGGTTTAGCAAAGAAATCAAACTTATATCAGTAATAGCAGAGGAGATCAAAGTGACATCAGTAGCGTATCAGTGAAAGCATGCGCGATCAGAACGTCTGACAGCGCGTTTGAATTAAAGTGATCGGCCACCGGACCGATCAGGACTATCCCAGATCGATCATGCTCCAACCTGATCGGTCCCCAGTGAGAAACTTGGGATCGCATGCTCGTATGATCGGTCACCCTGACCGGTCACCAGATCGGTCACCAAACCGATCCAGAAATCAGCTTGCCACAATCCCGCCTGAAATACATTGGCTGATCGGTCACCAGACCGATCAGGTTGATCCTAGACTGATCAGGCTCCAGCCTGATTGGTCAAGGTGAGAAACCTCGCGACAGTTGATCGTTCAGATTGATCGGTCATGGTTTCTCCCTGATCGGTCACCAGACCGATCAGGAGCCGATCAATAGGTTTGCCAAAGTTACTGGAAGCTCCCTGATCGGTCACCAGACCGATCAGACATCGCTGGATCGGTCACCAGACCGATCCAAAAGGGAACTTCGTGCCAACTTCCCTGATCGGTCACCAGACCGATCCGGGCAAGGTCAAACCTACTCTAAGTCAAGAGAACCAGCCTCCGGCCCATCTCCGACTCGTGCTTGATCCCTCGGACCAAGACTCCATGCCCAGCTTCACTCACTGGGACTTCAACCTAGCCCTCCAAGCCGGGATTTCATCACCTAGCCCTCCAAGCTAGAACTTTTCACCCAACCCTCCAAGTTAGGACTTTTCACCTAGCCCTCCAAGCTAGAACTTTTCACCTAGCCCTCCAAGTTAGGACTTTTCACCTAACCCTCCAAGTTGGGATTTTTCACCTAACCCTCCAAGTTGGGACTTTTCACCTAACCCTCCAAGTTAGGACTTTTCACCAAGCCCTCCAAGCTAGGACTTTTCACCCAACCCTCCAAGCTAGGACTTTTCACCTAGCCCTCCAAGCTAGGACTTTTCACCTAACCCTCCAAGTTGGGACTTTTCACCTAACCCTCTAAGTTAGGACTTTTCACCTAGCCCTCCAAACTAGGACTTTTCACCCAACCCTCCAAGTTAGGACTTTCGTGCCCAGTCCGTGACTAGGACTTAATCCCTATGCATTTAACCAGACTTAAATCAAAACTTAAATCGGTGTCAACACCAAAACAACAATCAGGGTTAGACTGCATCAACAACTATTACATGAGAGCAGATCCTCTGTCCCAAAAAACCCCTGTCCCGTTTGTCCCGCTCTCCGACGACGATCGTCGAGTCGTTTGATCGTCGATCAGACACCACCGGCGGCCTCAGGCCACCGCCCTGAACAAAACTATACCCTGGGGGTACGATAAACCCGTCGGGATCACTGTAATTGCGATCTCGTCGGATTCACAGTCGATTCCGACGAGATTACAATTGCAACGATTCCGACCGGTTCACCGTTCTTCTAGGATATCTTTTTATTCGGTGCGACGATCAAAATCCATCGATAGTGTCCGATCGACGATCGGACGGCTCGCCGACCGTCGTTGGAGGAGCGGGGCAGGCAGGATAGAGATTTTTTGGGACAGAGGATCCGAAGGCCTATTACATAGCCTGATTTAATTTATTAATTATGACTATTCTTTATTTGTCTTTCCTTTTTGCTGCCTTCTATCTCATCAAACAAGCTTGAGCTTCTCTATCATCCACATCAACATTTGTGTAAGGATTAGAAGAGTCAATATACACACACTCGATGATTTTGATATCCTTGCTTTCTCTGCAGCATGTTACCCTGAGGCTTGAGAAGTATATATTAGACTATTTTTCATAATCCTCCACGTATGTTTATATTGGAAAGTAGATTTAAAACTACACTTGTATTCTTCATGATCATGGGCGGAGCTAGTGTAGGCCCATTGTGGGCAGCAGCCCACACTGGGCCCTAAAAAATACATGAAATTAAAAAAAAAATTAAGAATAAAAATGTAATCATTAAATGATGATTTCTTTAGAGAAAAGAGTATGCAATGAATCTTTAAGGTCTCGCTCAATTCATGAAGATATTTATCAGGAGCTATAGACAAATACAATCATAAAACTAATTTTCTACTGATCTACAATGACCCATCAAAGTGACAAATTGCATCACTATCATGCTGATTTATTCTATGGTGTTATTAATATGAAACTTCAAGAATTAAATGATTGTTCTCAAAGGCAGATACAGAGTTACTCCTTTGTGTAGCTTGGTTGTGCCCACAAAATTCATTTTTGGATTTTGATAAGAAAAATTGATGTGACTACTTGAGTTTTATTCGTAAGGTTTATTAAGATTTAATCTCATCCTACTTGATGATCAACTTGAAACAATTGTAAAGTAATTATTTTGTGGTGTTTTATGATTATAAGATTTTATATTTTTTCTTTATTAATTATATTATATTGTTGACTATAGAAGTGCAAACGAACGTAATAGAATAATATGAAAATATTGATATTTGAGTTCGAGTTCAAAAAAAAATATACTTGTGATATTCGAATTCTATTTGAAGATCGAAAATACAAATAGTTTTGGCTCGAGCTCAATTTGAAATAAAATTTGAGTTTGGTTCTGTTGGATACGATTTTGATGCCATCGATCATTAAAAGTCAAGTTTGACTTCAAAATCGAAATCTACGTTTCACGTAGATAAATCTGGACTATTTATTTGCTCAAAACCGATTAAGGGTGAATGAGAAATTAATTGTTCAAGATACGCTCAATGGTGGCCGTCGGATCAAAGATCTGGACAAATCGCAAGATGGTGTGATCTGGAGCGTCGGATCAAAGATCTGAATGTGAAGAGGGAGAATGGATCTGAGGCGTCGGATTAAATGTTCTAATCTGACGGCCGAGATCAAGATGGATCTGAAGAGTTATAACTCTTCAGATCAAGGGACGAGATTAAATGACCTTTAAAGGGTTATACCCTTTCGTTATGAACGGTCCAAATCTATCCGAACCAAAGGGTGCTTACCTCTTCACTCAATATAAATAGATCCCTCCACTAGATCATTTCATTCATTCAAGAATTGCAATCTATAAGTATTTGCACTCCTCCCTCTTCTGCATCGAGAGTCCGAGAAGCCTACGGAAGGTTCGCCGGTCTCGGAATTTGAAGTGCTACTATTCCGAGACGACGTCGTTGTATCTTGGAAACGAATTACTGCTATCCATGAGCACCAGTAGCAGAGCAATATCATTTTACGAAGATAGTGTCTAACACTAGCATCGACGTGAAATACCAATCAGTTTGCTTCCTCGGAAAGCAACCTCCCGGAAGTTCTGACGGTCGTGAATCGACTAATTCAAATACCTAGGAGATATATTCGAAATTATTGAAGGAATAAATTTCCAACATCGTTAAACGATATTGGTGCAATTATTATAAATAATTGACGTCAAGAGGAATCGAATTGGAGACCTCTTATATGTTAATTTGAGGTGTTAACCAACTACACCACCACACCAAGTTGAGAGAATCTGCTCTACAATTAAAGTTATTCGGCAAACTGATATGGCCAGAGTCAACGGTGTACCAACCGCCGTCGTCCCTCACGCCGAGAAGTCGAACGGAGCCGACTTCAAAATCAACGATATACCCACCGCCGTCCCTCACGCCGAGAAGCCGGAGAAATTCAATGGAGCTGACTTCAAAAGATGGCAGCAAAAGATGCTATTCTACCTAACCACGCTGAACCTTGTACGGTTCCTGCGTGAAGACCCGCCAGCCGCTACGGAAAATAATTCCGGGAGCCAGTCACACGGAGACTTCCTGTGCCGCAATTACGTTCTTAATGCGCTGGACAATGCGCTATATAACGTATATTGCATAATGGAGACGGTTAAGTCATTGTGGGAATCGCTGGAGAAGAAATACAAAACCGAAAACGCCGGACTGAAGAAATTCATCGTCGGCCGGTTTTTGGATTTCAAAATGGTGGATTCCAAGAGCGTCACGTCTCAGGTCCAAGACATGCAATTGATAATGCATAATTTGGACGCCGAAGGAATGACGCTGA
Organism: Boesenbergia rotunda; assembly: GCA_024364735.1. NCBI lineage: Eukaryota > Viridiplantae > Streptophyta > Magnoliopsida > Zingiberales > Zingiberaceae > Boesenbergia > Boesenbergia rotunda. The sequence goes on along the minus strand of JAGFNQ010007814.1, from coordinate 611,132 downwards.
ACAAGTCATTTAAAGTTGCTACGGTAATCGAGAAACTCCCTCCGTCATGGAAGGATTTCAAAAATTACCTAAAGCACAAGCAGAAGGAGATGAGACTTGAAGACCTCATCCTGCGGCTGCGAATAGAGGAGGATAATCGAAAATTATCCGACTCTAGAGGAACAAAGCGGGCAGTCGACGAGATGTCCAACCTGACGGAACCAAAAGCGAAGAAGCCGAAGCAACCGAACTAGAAGGCTCAAGGCAAAAAGTTCAAGGGCACGTGCTACAATTGTGGAAAGTCAGGACACATGTCTAAAGACTGCAGACGCTCGAAGAAGACAACCAAGAGCCAGATGAATGTTGCGAACCAAGTCGCAACCTCCGCTGACATAGATCTCAGTACTCTGGATCTCACTGCGGTCGTGTTCGATGCTAATTTGGTGGACAACCCGAAGCAGTGGTGGATCGATACTGGAGCAACCCGCCACGTCTATTCGGACAAGGCGATGTTCTCCAAGTACACCCTGATAAGTGGAAGAAAGCTCTATATGGGCAATTCCACGATGTCCTCAATTGTTGGACTCGGGACAGTTGTTCTAAAAATGACGTCTGGGAAGGAGCTAACTCTCATTGATATGCTCCATGTTCCCGACATTAGGAAGAACTTAGTTTCAGGATCGGCACTTATTAAAGCTGGATTCAAACTAGTGTTCCAATCCAACAACTTTGTGCTTACGAAGAACGGTGTCTTCGTAGGAAAAGGGTATTTAGAACAAAATTTGTTCAAGATGGTTGTAATGACTGTACACCATAATTTTGATGGTAATAAATTAAAAGATTCCAGCTATGTTGTTGAGTATTTTAATTTATGGCATGATCGGCTTGGGCATGTCAATAATAATACTCTGAAACGTCTCGTCAAACTAAATTTATTACCGAACATCGATGTTGATGAAACACACAAATGCGAAGTGTGCGCGGAAGAGAAAATGACGAGACTACCTTTTCATTCGGTAGAAAGGTCAACGACTTCTCTAGAATTAATACATAGTGATCTATATGACTTGAAATTCGTGCAAACTAGAGGAGGTAAAAAGTACTTCATTACTTTTATCAATGACTGCACGAGGTTCTGTTATGTCTTTCTTTTAAGAAGTAAAGACGAAGCCCTGGAAGCTTTCAGAACCTATAAAACGGAAGTTGAAAATCAACTTGAAAAACGAATTAAAATAATTCGTAGCGATAGAGGTGGAGAATATGGTGCACCGTTTGATGAATTCTGTTCAGAATCTGGAATTATCCATCAGACAACGGCACCTTACTCACCGCAATCGAATGGTGTTGCCGAACGTAAAAATCGGACACTAAAGGAAAGGATGAATACCTTGTTGATAAATTCAGGCTTACCCCAGAATTTGTGGGGGAAAGCCATATTATCAGCAAACCACATTCTCAACAAAATCCCTCACAAGAAAAATGATAAAACACCATATGAACTATGGAAAGGCCGCGAGCTATCATGCAAATACTTGAAAGTGTGGGGGTGCTTAGCAAAGGTCGAAGTACCTAAGCCAAAGCAAGTTAAGATCGGACCTAAAACGCTCGATGCAATATTTGTCGGATATGCCCAAAACAGTAGTGCATATCGCTTCATAGCTCATAAGTCAGACATTCCTGATATTCACGTGGGTACAACCATAGAATCTCGGAATGCAATATTTTTTGAAAACGTGTTTCCAAATAAGAAGGAAAACGTTCAAAATAATGACAACGAAAGTTCTAACAAAGATAATGTTCCAGAACTTAGTTGTCATAAAAGGGATATTGACAATCAAAGCGAAGAGCCACGTCGGAGAAAACGGGCTAGAGTTGAGAAATCGTTCGGGCCGGATTTCATGACATTCATGTCAGAAATGGACCCAAGAACACTAAGCGAAGCTCTCTCTGGTCCGACGGCCCATTGTGGAAAAAAGCTGTCAATAGTGAAATCGAGTCCATCATGAATAACCATACTTGGGAATTAGTAGACCTTCTTTCTGGTACTAAACCATTAGGTTGTAAGTGGATACTAAAATGCAAGTATAAAGCTGATGGATCGATTGACAAGTATAAGGCCAGACTTGTAGCTAAAGGGTATAAGCAACAGGAAGGCCTTGATTACTTCGATACCTACTCACCGGTGACAAGGATTACGTCCATACGAGTGTTGATAGCCATTGTAGCATTGTATGACCTTGAAATACACCAAATGGATGGTAAGACTGCGTTCTTAAATGGTGTGTTGGAAGAAGAAATCTACATGGAGCAACCCGAGGGGTTCATAACTCCTGGAACTGAGGGAAAGGTGTGTCGACTTGTTAAGTCAACGTACGGACTTAAACAAGCACCAAAGCAATGGCACGAAAAATTTGACAAAATAATGTTGTCAAACGAATTCAGAATAAATGAATGTGACAAATGCATTTATGTCAAAAGCACACCTGAGAGTTATGTAATCGTCTGTCTATACGTAGACGATATGCTCATAATGGGAAGTAATCATGATGACATCATGAGTACTAAGAAAATGTTGACCAATAGTTTCGACATGAAAGATATGGGTCGAGCAGATGTCATATTGGGAATTAAAATTCTCAGGACGTCCGATGGGATAGTTTTAACACAATCCCATTATGTAGAGTCAGTAATGAAAAGATTCAATGCATACGATCTCTCAACTGTAAAAACACCTATGGATCTAAGTCAACACTTAGCGAAAAACCATGGTGAACCCATATCACAATTCACTACAAAAAAAACCAAGATTCTGGGACGAATTTTGGGACGAATTTTTAAAAAAAATTCGTCCCAGAAAATTTAGGGATGAATTTGGCGACAAAAATCTTTTTCATTGCAGATTTGCCGTCGCCAAATTCTGGGACAAAAATCAAGATTCGTCCCTAAATTTGGCGACAAAATTACTTTTTCGTTCCCAAATTCGTTGCCAAAATTGCAACGAAAATAAAATTCGTCCCAAACTCTATCCCAAAATTCGTTGCCAAATTGCAACGAAAACAAATTCGTCCCAAAATTCGTTGCCAAATTGCAACGAAAACAAATTCGTCCCAAAATTTGTAACCCAAATGAAAATTAAACTTTGCGACGAACCTGGTTCGTTGTAGAATCTGGGACGAATCAACAAATTCGTCCCAGAATCTGGGACGAAAAAATATATTCGTCCCAGAATCTAGGATGAAACAATACATTCGTCCCAGAATCTGGGACGATTTTTATGATTAGTCATAGAATATGGGACGAATATGATGATTCGTCCCAGAATCTGGGACGAATATAATTTTTCGTCCTAGATTCTGGGACGAATACAAATTCGTCCCTAAAATATAATTTGGTTCATTTTGTAAAAAATCATTTCTTATCTCAGATTCTGGGATGAATCAATGAATTCGTCCTTGATTTTGGGACGAATCAATAAATTCGTCCCATAATCAGGGATGAATCAATAAATTCGTCCCTGAATTTGGAACGAATTCCCTGACTCGTCCCTGAATCTGGGACGAATTCACAGATTCGTCCCAGATTCAGGGACGAATTTTTAGATTCGTCCCAAATTCGAGGACGAATTTTTAGATTCGCCCCAAATTCTGGGACGAATCCAAAAATTCATCCCAGAATCAGGGACGAATCCAAAAAATCATCCCAAAAACTCAGAGATCAAGATAAGTCGAGAACGATTTTTTTTTCTTTGCAAAATTCATCAAAAATTATTCAAATTTTTTCCAATACAATCAATATTATCAATTTAACTACAATCAATAGAACCATATAGATATAAAACAATACAAATCAATATACATCATCATATCCTTACAAATATAAAACATTCAAATAACAAGAACATCCAAATGATAAATGATTACAACCAATCGATACATATCTTCCAAATGAAACATATCATCTAAATATCCATACAGATATAAAAGATCCAAATGAAATATACTGTCATATTCATATCGATACAGATAACATCCAAATATAATACAAGATAAGTGATTACATCCAATCCAGAAATCCATAAAGTTATGAAAAAAACTACAAGAACATCAAGATATCAACCTCTTCCACTAGTAATTTTGCTTCTTTCATTTTCTTCTTTTCCTACATAAACAAACAAATAACAGAATGAGTTATTCAGAAAATGTGTTTGACATAACAAAATATGCTTTATTGCTAGCAAATGATATACATAACAAAAAAGCTATAATTGATGATCAAATATTCCACTGAAACTGTAGGGTAGCAAATGAGGAGATGAAAAACACAGCTTTTGGAAATAAAAGACACTAAAGAAAATAAAAGCATAATGCCAATAGTGAAGCAGCAGCATCAGTACTACAGTTTTGCTCATATATATTTCAGAAAAATGATTAAAAATGATAACAAAATGGAACTAAACATTATCTTTAACAAACACATGAGTGACCAAACTCTATTTTACATGCAGATTGCATAATTCCATCAAAATCCTTAATGTCACATCATATACAAAACCTTCATGTTGAAGTTTTGTTATTACAAATAATCAAATATAGGAAGCTAAATGAAATAAATTCCTAAACTTCCAAATATGCGGAATCACACATGCTATTTCAACAAAGATTTACTGAATAGAGATACAAAATAACTGAATTCATGCAACCTTATGCGTAATGATCTAAGAAACTTTGTTTCAAGTATCAGTGAATTTGATTTTGATGAAATGTTACCCAATGATGCAATAAATCAAAATGAAATGAGTAAACTACTGCATTTCAGAAACATCAAAGGTAACAACAGTTTGAAGAAATAGAGGCCATCAAGCAAATTTAAATATGGCAATCGAAAGTAAATACCTTCCCTGAGTCTTTTGACAATTACATTTGCATCAGGCATTGTTCCTATAAATATTCCTCCAGGCCTAACCAAGGCAGATACATTTGCTAATGCTTGCCTGGCTCGTACCACAGTTGACCATGAGTAATGTAAAGCAAACTGCATCAAATCATTAAAAATATCATATAAGCAACTTATTGGAGCATCGTAGTCACTTATGACTAGTATGTGATTTGTACATAGCATAATTTGATTCAATTACAAATACAGGTATCTTGAAAATGGAGAGTAAATATCAATTCTAACGATGAAACACATGATGCTTTCTACATGCATCAAAAGAGTCACCTGGCAGCTGCAAATGTCAAATGGAGCATCATCTTGCAAATACTTATCTAAAGGAACCTGAGATTGAAAGAAAAAAATTATGCTAGGTTGTTTTGGAGTAATATTCCTGAAAGGTATATTAAATAATCAATTTCTGACATCAGATAGCAATATTCAAAAACCAAATGGAAAAATAATAAGCTCAAAAGCTATTTGCTTGTAAATAAGTAATGAACTGCAAGAAAGAGAATGAAACGCTGTTAATGTTTTATATGCACACACAAGTTCACGAGAAAACCAAATTACATTAAACGAACATGACATTAATCCTACAATGTTGCTTTTAGGTGCCAAAGAAAACATAATTTGACTAATATTAGGCAAGTTCAGAGTTCAGATAATTATGAAACAACTAACACTTCAGCTTTCAATACAGTCATGAGGATGAGGATGATGAAAAAAAGATGAAAGCGATCATTACATCATGAAAATCAGCACAAATAAGGCGTGCAGGGAAACCAAACTTCTTTCGGCGTTGTTGCTGTTCTGAATCTCCATTATAGCAGGTTCGTCAGTCTTTTATCTGAACAGAATATATATATAAATAAGTTAGCAAGTGAAATTAATAAACATCTGCAAGCGTTTAACAGGATTATATAAAATTCACGTAATATCCAATTTTCGCCTTGTCCCATTTAATCAAATCACCACCCTATAAAAGAATTGTTACCAGAGATTACTGTTTGAAACAAACAAAACTAGAAAAGGTATTCTGTAAATCTTGTAAGAATAAAGATTCTCATAAAATGTAAGTGGCTACTCAAGAAAAATGATAACTAGTATTCTTTAAAAATTCTAAGAATCTCTCCTTGCACCTAATGAAAAGATTCTTGATATAATGAAACCAACTACATGTGGGTACTAAAGAAAAATGATAGCAATATCACAAGTGCCCAAAGTAGAGTTACCAACTGTCCAGAATGATGCTACTAACCTTTCTATAAGTAAATATCAAGCACAACATCTTTTGAACGGGCATACAACTGAATGAGCACACTTTTAATCTGTTCATCGAGGATGAGCCAAAAAAAATAAGTGAAAAACTAGTCATCAACAAAGAAGTGAATCGCCCAAAACACTTTTTTCACTGTATGTTAGCCTACGTCCCGAGTAATGGTATGCATCAAAATAGCGGCCCGCTGCCGGCGCCGCTAGAGCCCTCTGCCGGCGACCCGCGGCCTGCTTCCGGCGCCACCAGAGCCCCGCGGCCCGCTGCCGGCGGCCGCCAGCGGCTCGAGGGCGACGCCGGCAACAGCAGCCCGAGACGGCTGTCGCCGCCCGCCAGCGGCTCGAGGGCGACGCAGCCAGCGCCCCGCGCCCTGCTGCCGGCGGCCGCTGGAGGTGTAGAAGGTGAGAAAAGAAGAAAGGAGAGGGAGAGAATGTATGTGTCGCTGCTCCAAATCTATGCGCGCGCCCTCTCGAACTTCAGATCTAGGGTTTGGGCCAAATGAGGGGATGGGATGGGATGTTTTATAAAAAGTTATTTTGGGACGAATCATAAATTCGTCGCAGAATCTGAGACAAATCCAGGATTCGTCCCAGAATTAAAATTAATTATAAATAAATAAATTGAGTCCAAAACCCTATATAGAGATATCGGAATTACATGAAATCAGTTTCTACGTGTTCATCTACTTTTTCTAAATTTATAAGTGCTCTCCAATATAAATTTAAATTAATATATCGAAACCAATGATTTTTATTATCCGAATTTGATTTTTTAAATAGTTTAGTATTAAAAAATTTATGTTAATAAATTAAATATATTTAATTTGGCCTCAATATTGTTTGATAACATTTTTATAATCAGGAGAGCTACACAAACACATAAAAGTAGTTTTGTATCATTCCGAGAACTATCTCTCTAACATCAATTTGTAACTCTAACTCATATTGAACTCATGATTAATTAGTTGTATATACATTTACATATTTAATTTAACTATCAATAAAAAAAAATATTAGAACAAAATATTTAAATTTATATTTGATAGCACTTATAAATTCAGGAGAAGTAGACGAACACGTAAGAACCGATTTCGTGTAATTCCGATATCTCTAGATAGGATTTTGGACTCAATTTATATATTTATAATTAATTTTTAATTTTGGGACGAATCCTGGATTCGTCCCAGATTCTGGGACGAATCGAGTAATTCGTCCCAGATTCGGGGACGAATCTAGGAATTCGTCCCAGAATCTGGGACGAATTACAAGATTCGTCCCAAAATCTGGGACGAATTCAGGATTCGTCCCAGAATTAAAATTAATTATAAATGCATAAATTGAGTAAAAAACTCTACCTAGAGATATCGGAATTACACAAAATCGGTTCCTACGTGTTCGTCTACTTCTCCTGAATTTATAAGTGCTCTCAAATATAAATTTAAATTAATATATCGAAACCAATGATTTTTTTATCCAAATTTGATTTTTTAAATAGTTTAGTATTAAAAAATATATGTTAATAAATTAAATATATTTAATTTGACCTCAATAATGTTTAATAACATTTTTATAATTAGGAGAGCTACACAAACACATAAAAGCAGTTTTGTATCATTCCAAGAACTATCTCTCTAACATCAATTTTTAACTTTGACTCATATTGAGCTCATGATTAATTAGCTGCATATACATTTACATATTTAATTTAACTATCAATAAAAAAAATATTCGATCAAAATATCAGAATTACACGAAATCGGTTCCTACGTGTTCGTCTACTTCTCCTGAATTTATAAGTGCTCTCAAATATAAATTTAAATTAATATATCGAAACCAATGATTAATTAGCTGTGTATACATTTATATATTTAATTTAACTATCAATATAAAAAATATTGGATCAAAATATTTAAATTTATATTTGAGAGCACTTATAAATTCAGGAGAAGTAGACGAACACGTAGGAACCGATTTCGTGTAATTCCGATATATCTAGGTAGGGTTTTTGAATCAATTTATGTATTTATAATTAATTTTAATTCTGGGACGAATCCTGGATTCGTCCCAGATTCTGGGACGAATCTAGTAATTCATCGCAGAATCTGGGATGAATACTGTATTCGTCCCAGATTCTGGGACGAATATAAAGTTTCGTCCCAAAATCTGGGACGAATCCTGTATTCGCCCCTGAATTTGGGACGAATATAAAGTTTCGTCCCAGATCTTGGGACGAATATAAAGTTTTGTCCCAGTTTTGGGACGAATCCAGGATTCGTCCCAGATTTTGGGACGAATCCAGGATTCGTACCAGATTTTGGGACGATTCCAGGATTCGTCCCAGATGCTGGGATGAATCTAAGATTCGTTCCAGATGCTGGGATGAATCTAAGATTCGTTCCTGATTTATAAAACTTAATTATAATTATATTATATTTTTGAGAAATTCTGGAACGAATTTATTATTCGTCGCAAATTTTGTAACAAATATTAAATTCGTTGCAGAATTCGCAATAAATATTTAAATTCGTTGCTGAATTTGGGACGAAAAATATTTTGTTGCTAAATTGCGACGAACGTGTTTCGTTGCTAAATTCGTTCCTAATTTGCGACAAATATTTTTTTTGTCACCAAATTTGTTGCAATTTTGGGACGAAAAATATTTGTCCCAAAATTTCGTCCCTAAATAACTGTTTTTTTTGTAGTGATTGGAATATTCCCGGATAATTGGCAGTTTGATGTATCTCACAAACTGTACTCGTCCGGATATTGCCTGTGTGGTCAACAAACTGAGTCGTTTTACGAGCAATCCAAACGACACCCATTGGAAAGCAGTGATGCGAGTTCTTAGATATTTAAAATATACTATGAACTACGGATTACATTACGGAAATTATCCCGCAGTCTTGGAGGGATATTGTGATGCTAATTGGATCTCCGATACAAAAGACGCCAAATCCACTAGTGGATATGTATTCACGATTGGTGGAGGAGCAGTATTTTGGAAATCCAATAAGCAAACATGCATAGCTTGGTCAACAATGAAATCCGAGTTTATAGCACTTGATAAAGTAGCTGAAGAAGCTGAATGGCTACGGAATTTCTTGGAAGATATTCCGAGCTGGACAAAACCTGTGCCCGTCGTACTTATCCACTGTGATAGTCAATCGGCAATTGGAAGGGCACAGAATAGTATGTATAATGGTAAGTCACGACATATACGTTGTCGACATAATACCATTAGGCAGTTGATCTCGAACGGAGTGATTGCAATCGATTATGTCAAATCCAAGGATAATTTGGCAGATCCCCTAACGAAGGGGCTAAATCGAGATCAAGTATACTGCTCATCAAGAAGAATGAGATTGAAAATCTACAACTAAAAACGACTGTAGCGGTAACCCAACCTTGTTGACTGGAGATCCCAAGATCTTGGTTCAATGGGACAACGAAGTTACAGAAGTTGTGTAACAGCACAAGAGAAATAATTATCTCTACTATCCCAATCCTAGGATGATTTAGTGTTGTCCTACCACATGTAGTGAGGATAAGCTTATGCTTTTAATGACTTCTATATCTTTAAGGTGGAGTATGGTAGGATACTCTTGATAGAAGTGTCACCTATATGAGTGTGAAGACAGGCCGCTTCAATGAAACACTCATGAATCCAAGATGGTGTCCATGGTCGAAACGGAACCAACCATGAGAACTAAAAGTGGGTGAGATAAGTGTTTGTGAGGGTGTTACTGTCTTATTATACACCAACAGCTGAGCAGTTCAAGACATCACGTTCACTGCGCAGCCTAGTATGCTCGATAGCATTCCACTACGGAAGGTTCAAAGCCACAAGCTACCTTTTCTGATGCATTGACTTATCGATTGGACTCTTGTAAAGTGTCAGCATGCATACATGCAATACATGCATTAATTTCCATTCATGTGGGGGATTGTTTGATACTATTTTGATGCCATCGATCGTTGAAAGTCAAGTTTGACTTCAAAATCGAAATCTACGTTTCGCGTAGATAAATCTGGACTATTTATTTACTCAAAACCGATTAAGGGTGAATGAGAAATTAATTGTTCAAGATACACTCAATGGTGGCCGTCGGATCAAAGATCTGGACTGATCGCAAGATTGTGCGATCTGGAGCGTCGGATCAAAGATCTGGACAAATCGCAAGATGGTGCGATCTGGAGCGTCGGATCAAAGATCTGAATGTGAAGAGGGAGAATGGATCTGAGGCGTCGGATTAAATGTTCTAATCTGACGGCCGAGATCAAGATGGATCTGAAGAGTTATAACTCTTCATATCAAGGGACGAGATTAAATGACCTTTAAAGGGTTATACCCTTTCGTTATGAACGGTCCAGATTTGTCCGAAACAAAGGGTACTTACCTCTTCACTCAATATAAATAGATCCCTCCACTAGATCATTTCATTCATTCAAGCATTGCAATCTATAAGCATTTGCACTCCTCCCTCTTCTGCATCGAGAGTCCGAGAAGCCTACGGAAAGTTCGCCGTTCTCGGAATTTGAAGTGCTACTATTCCGAGACGACGTCGTTGTATCTTGGAAGCGAATTGCTACTATCCGTGAGCACCAGTAGCGGAGCAATATCGTTTTACGGAGATAGTGTCTAACACTAGGCTCGACGTGAAATACCAATCAGTTTGCTTCCTCCGAAAGCAACCTCCCGGAAGTTCCGACGGTCGTGAATCGACTAAGTCAAATACCGAGGAGATATATTCGAAATTATTGAAGGAATAAATTTCCAACAGGTTTGGCTTGTTGATTACTGTTTTAGTCGTGTTACAGTTTCAAATACAATTAAAGTATCGAACTCCTCTAAACTAAGGTAGTATAGAGTAACTCGAGTCGTCTCTCTCAAGGAATGTAATGATAGGTTAATAATCCTAGGATTCCAAGTTATTGCTTTTGGATTTTTGGATATGAAACTGGGGGTTAGATTTGAACGTTAAGACTACGAAAAGGAATAGCAAAGCAAGTATGAAATCTAATCCTAATTAATAAAAGACAATGAAAGTAAGAAAATCTAATTTATCCTAACTACAATTGCAGAAAAGAAAAGGACAACTTGAAATAAAGCATCAACAAAGCTAAAGATGGAGTAAATCCTACAGCATTGGAGAAATCTAATCTAACCTAACTTAATTGCATTTAAATGAAGATCAAATCTAAATCTAGCATTCAACTGAAATCAACAAACTCAAATGCATCAATTAAAACCTAACTAATGGAAGACACATTTCATCGAACACATGGTAGACACATTTCATCGAACACATGGTAGGCATGAAAGAATTCAATCACAGTACGTGCAATCCAAACATGGGGAATCAAGCATCAATACAAGAATTCATCATCAAACACATAACATTCAACTACATTAAACAAATCAAACAATCTAATGAAGGCTGCCAGAATGGATCTGAGGAACTGCTGAACAGGGGTTCTGTCGAATCTGATGAAGGCTGAATTAAGGAGCTGCTGCGAAGGAAAAAACTGTGAAGGAGAAAAAGAAATGAAGGGAACTGGTCGAAGGCTGTGAAGAAGAAGCAGAGATGGAAGGGAGCTAGGGTTTGTGTCGGGTCAGCCTCCCTTGTGTGATCCCCCTTTCTGCCATCGCCTCAGGAAGTTGAGAATAGGGTGAAGAAGATGAGATGACTGCCGGCTAGGGTTCGCGGATTGGATGCATCGGTTGAAAATGTGGAGAAGAAGGAAGAAGATGGTGGAAGAAGAGGGGTCGACCGGCTAGGGTTCGCGGATGATGGAGAAGATGGCCGGAGGTGGTGGAGAAGAAGAAAATGGAGGTGGATGAGATGGTGTCCGGCCGGCGGCTGTGGAGATGTGGACCGCCGGCGGTGAGGGTGGAGGAGAGGGCAGCCGCGTGTGTGTCGAGTGGAATCGAGATCAGGATTAGAAGAGGGTGATGGATTCCGTGAGTTGAGGCCGTGGAGAAACAGACCGAATCCAAACCATGAGTCGGCCCAGTCCTTGCGTGCCTTTGCTGTTCAGCCCAAAACTTGGGTCAGCCCACTTTTGTGCTCAGCTTGGCAGTTGAGTTCGGCCCATGGAGAAGAGGATCAATCCAGTCCATGAGTCTTTAGCCCAGCCCAAGCCCTATCAGCCCAGCTTCATGTTTGACCCAACATTTGGGTTCACCCATGCCTTGGTTCAAGGTCCAATCTTTAATTCTCTACAAAAATCATGAAATAATACCAGAATTTAGAGGAAATTATAATGAGCTCCAAAAATAAATCCTAATCATAAAATATGGTATAAACATGGTTTAAGCGTACGAGAGGATAAAACAATGTTAAGTAAATGAGCAAATAAAATGACATAAAATGCTAGTTATCACACCCCCACACTTAATTCTTGCACGTCTCGAGCAAGCAAACAAAACTAAAAGAAAACAAAATATCTCCCAAACATTACATCCCCTATCGATACTTTAAAAATAATAAAAGAAGGTTACTTAGGATTATCAAGTCTCAAGAATCAATGTATTTATGGTTCCAAATCTCACATAAGTCAAAAGGCATGGTAATTTCAATCAACTTGAATAAACTAAGCATGACAAAAACCTCACAAGATGGATATATGCACTGATGCTCACAAGAATAACAAATATGAAAGTGGAGTTCTCTCAAAGCATTCATGACATTGCACTACCATATGCTTGCTAATTTTCTACTTCTCCATTACTATAGCACAAGTACACAAATCAAGAGGACTTTTCAATGAATAATGATGGAACCACGTGCTAACAAGAGAACAAGAAGGGTAGATAACAAAGAAAATCACAGAGAATATGAGAGCATTGGGGTAATCAACATGACGTATACAATCAAATAATATGCCAAAATAGAAAAAACTCAACCAAACATCCAACACTCAAAATTCTCCTTGTACATTCTCAATGCAATAGACAACATTTTTTTTCATGAAAATATTCCTTCTTGTTCATCACTAACAAAATCCCAAATGCTTGAGAATTTTTTTTTTCTTCACTTCTTTTTTTTTTCTTCTTTTGTTTTCACTTTTTTTTCATTTCTCATTTTTATTTTTTTTCTTCAACAAGCATTCATCCATACGCACTTGTCTTCCCCCCACACTTAAAACTTGCCTCAGACAATGTAACAAAGCATGATAACATCTAAAACTCACAATAATAGAGGCTAATAATAGGCAAATAAAGATGTACTCATCATGCAATCACCCCATGCTCTCATCGCATGCTCAAGGAAAGAATAAGCTAATAAAGATATGACAGTGAGAATATAGTGACAATGAAAAGATCTGACAAAGGAAAGACAATGAAACATGAAAGCAATAGGTGAAATGCTCAGTAGTAACAATAACAAAGTAGAGGGAAAACTAAAAGTTCAACAAGAAAGTTTGCCTCCATCATATTCATGTAAGCTTATGCTAATGTAATTTCAAAAAGAATCAAAGCAAGTTCTAGAGTGTCAAGTATCACAAATGCTATCACACATAAGAGGATTAAGTAGGGGTGTCAATTCGGGTGGGTCGGGTCGGTTCGGGTCGGGTTGGGAAAATTTTTTTTTTAACTCCCAACCCGAACCCGACCCCAACCCGACTTCAACCCGAAACCCCCAAACCCGAACCTGAACCCGACCAACCCGACCCGACCCGAATAACCCGAAAAAATCGATTCAAAACGTCTTTTTTCACAATTTTCCCTATAATTCTTCACTTTTATCTCAATACTTCATCATGATTATACTATATTGATATTAATATACATAAAAATATCTTAATTTTCAAAATAAAATTTGATTTAACCCCAAAAAAACCACAAAATATTAAATTTCGGGTCAACCCGAACCCGACCCGACCCGACCCGACCCGACCCGAACCCAATCCGAAATTTTTTCAACCCGAATTCCCCAACCCGAACCCGACCCGAACCCGAAAATTTTCAACCCGAACCCGATTTTTTTCGGGTCGATTCGGGTTGGGTCGTCGGGTCGTGTTGATTTTTGACACCCCTAGGATTAAGGATAAGCATGGGAATATCCTCACTAGGTGAACAATAAAATGTCATGCTTAATCTAACAAGATAGAGTCCATCACCACAACAAATGACTAAATGCAATTAATATCCCCAAGCATACCAAGGAAACCAAAACTCAATAATCAGACTTAACCATCTTTTATGAGTCTCAAAGTATAATAAAGGGACATGTAGGGAGATATAACTGGAAATCAAGCAAGGTTTATTCAAGACCAAACAAAATGCAGAATGAGGAAGTAAAGCATGAATGCAAAGTATAAAAGCAAACAAACATGCAAGTATAAACATAAAGAAAAATAAGAAAATGAAAGAAAAGGAGCAAACTCCTCTTTATTCCTGGCGGTTGGAGTCGGTTTAGGAGTAGCATCCATCCCGGTAGTGGTGGGGTTCCGGTAGTTGAGAGAGCATTCCTCACATGATCTACGTCATAGTGTACTGCTCCCCCACACTTCAACTTTACATAAGAATGTTCCGGTGGCCGGAGACGATTAAGGTTCAGAACCCACTTTAGAGGTTAAGTGCTACAAGTCAAGGTAAGAGCAACTCCTCTCTCTTGATGCTTTGTGGAAATTCTTCCTGGAGGTTGGAGTTTATTAAGTTGTAGCACCTAATCCAGAAGTCTACGAGACCCTGCAAAACCATGAATAGAAAATACTTCCCGCACATATGCAGGGTAAGGAAGGCATGAAATACAAACAACCTCTATATAAAATGTATCCAGAAATGAATCACAACCAATAAAATCAACTTTAGGTACCTCCATGAATTTTTCACAATTAATTTCTATACAGGATGTATCAAGACATGCATCACAACCAATAAATATATCAAAAATTTCACCACAGCCAACAAAGTCAACACTGGGTACATCCATGAATTTTTCACAACAATTAGGAGAAACACTTACCTGGTCTTGCTGAAAAATACCTGGAGGTTCTACAAGATTAGATGTATCCATAGCCTCCTCTTGGTCATGTATAGGCTCCACTTCAATTTCAGGTTCTGGTGGACATTCAACTAAGAGAGGTGATTCTTGGGTCCTTGCTTCCACCATGCAAGTCCCTACACTTTCATACTCATCCTCTGAATCTCCTGATATACCAACCAATGTAGGTGATCCCTGGGGCTCAGTGCAATCCCCTACACCTATAGAATCATTTCCAACACATGCTTCATCAACAATATCTACAACAACTGTATTAGAAAAGTTAGGATCAACAACAACTGTATCATCACAAAATAAAAGACTAGAAGGATCACAAAATAAAAAACTAGAAGAGTCCTGTAGAGCTTCAGAATCAAATTCAAGGCTGTCACAAGCTTTACTATCAATCTCCTCCACTGCCTCTATAGATAATGACTGCCCAGTAGGTATGGGTGGTCCCTAGGGCTCAGTGCAATCCCCTACACTCTCAAACCTATACTCTGAAGGCATCTCAATCAATATAGGTGATCCCTGGGGCTTAGTGCAATCCCCTACACCTACAGATTCATTTGCAACTGGAAATGGATCAGATACAGTCTTCAAATCTTTAGCCTCCCCTGTAGCTAACACCTCCTCTGCCTTATCTTAACTAGAATATCCTCTCTGAACATCGATCCTGGTCCCTGCAGTCTGCATCTGGCTAATGGTGGAGGATATCTGTCCAATTGGTTGCTCTATGTTCTGACTGGAAGTATCAGTCCTACTTTAAAACTGTCCATAGTCTTCCTGATGTTGCTGAAATGGAGCGTTACATTGCTGAAAATCCTTCTCAAATTACTGCTGAAGCTGAGCACTAAGCTGAGTGCTGAACTGTTGAAATTGAGTGTCAAGCTGAGCACTATATTGCTAAAAATTCCTCTCACTTTGTTGAAGAAATTGAGTGACAAAGGGCTCCAAAGTGAGTGGAAACTCCGGTTCTTGTTGCTGAACCAGATGTGACCATGAAGGCATAGGATCATCCTGAAATGTCTGTAGGTTCTGATATGATGGATATGCCTCAGTAAATTGACTTTGTGTATCCTCATACTTGAAATATGAATTATCCCCCCAATATACCTATCTGACTGTTGAGGTTGTTGAAAATCAGTTTGACAACTTGGTGGAGGTTGCTAAAGAATGTGACTCTGGAATTGCTGATCTGCTTGCTGAAAGTGTTGGTTGAAAGGTTGAAAATCTTGCTGAAAATTTGGATTGTACCCTTGCTGAAAATTCTGAAATGGTGGTTGAAATTACTATGGTGGTTGATTGAAATGTTAGCTTTGCTGAAAATCTGAATAGGGCTGCTGAAATTGTTGACACGGCTGCTGGTAAGTCGATGGATAAGCGTTTGTCCTTTGTTGGCACTCCTTCAACTTAAATAAACCTTTTAACTCCATCAAAAATTGGATCTCTAATTGTTCATTTGAAGACATTTTGAACCTGCAGTCCTATCACAAAACAAACAAAATGGCAGCACCCGTATAACAAAGATAAAACAATCAAAAATAGAATCAAAGGATATAATTATCAAACACCACTACACTCCCCGGCAACGACGCCAAATTTGATAACCGTTTTAGTCGTGTTACGGTTTCAAATACAATTAAAGTATCGAACTCCTCTAAACTAAGGTAGTATAGAGTAACTCGAGTCGTCTCTCTCAAGGAATGTAATGATAGGTTAATAATCCTAGGATTCCAAGTTATTGCTTTTGGATTTTTGGATATGAAACTGGGGGTAAGATTTGAACGTTAAGACTACGAAAAGGAATAGTAAAGCAAGTATGAAATCTAATCCTAACTAATAAAAGATAATGCAAGTAAGAAAATCTAATTTATCCTAACTACAATTGCAGAAAAGAAAAGGACAACTTGAAATAAAGCATCAACAAAGCTAAACATGGAGCAAATCCTACAACAGTGGAGAAATCTAATCTAACCTAACTTAATTGCATTTAAATGAAGATCAAATCTAAATCTAGCATTCAACTGAAATCAACAAACTCAAATGCATCAATTAAAACCTAACTAATGGAAGACACATTTCATCGAGCACATGGTAGACACATTTCATCGAACACATGGTAGGCATGAAAGAATTCAATCACAGTACGTGCAATCCAAACATGGGGAATCAAGCATCAATACAAGCATTCATCATCAAACACATAACATTCAACTACATTAAACAAATCAAACAATCTAATGAAGGCTGCCGGAATGGATCTGAAGAACTGCTGAATAGGGGTTCTGCCGAATCTGATGAAGGCTGAATTAAGGAGCTGCTGCGAAGGGAAAAACTGTGAAGGAGAAAAAGAAATGAAGGGAACTGGCCGAAGGCTGTGAAGAAGAAGCAGAGATGGAAGGGACCTAGGGTTTGCGTTGGGCCAGCCTCCCTTGTGCGATCCCCCTTTCCGCCATCGCCTCAGGAAGTTGAGAATAGGGTGAAGAAGATGAGATGACTGCCGGCTAGGGTTCGCGGATTGGATGCATCGGTTGAAAATGTGGAGAAGAAGGAAGAAGAGGGGTCGGCCGGCTAGGGTTCGCGGATGATGGAGAAGATGGCCGGAGGTGGTGGAGAAGAAGAAAATGGAGGTGGATGAGATGGTGTCCGGCCAGCGGCTGTGGAGATGTGGACCGCCGGCGGTGAGGGTGGAGGAGAGGGCAGCCGCGTGTGTGTCGAGTGGAATCGAGATCGAGATCAGAAGAGGGTGATGGATTCCGTGAGTTGAGGCCGTGGAGAAACAACCGGATCCAAACCATGAGTCAGCCTAGTCCTTGCGTGCCTTTGCTGTTCAGCCCAAAACTTGGGTTCAGCCCACTTGTGTGCTCAGCCCGGCAGTTGAGTTCGACCCATGGAGAAGAGGATCAATCAGTCCATGAGTCTTTAGCCCAGTGATAAGTACTATTTTGTTGATCGTTTTAGGTTCTAAAATCTAGGTTTAACCCATGTTTTACTTGCGTAATTATGAATTTACCCTAGGTTCTAGGACTTACTTCATTTTGTACTTAATTGTAAATATTGATAAATTTGAATTATTTTTGTCACTAAATTGTTGATCTACTTTTGTAGGCTTGAAAGGTTCATGGACCTAGGTCATGCGGGGTCAAACTTGAGTTGGAAGTGGATCTGGATCGAGTAATCAAGAATCAGACTAATCTGGGTCGTCCGATGCAAAAACGGTTAGATCTAGGCCATCTGAGAACTTCTAATCAATCCGAGCTGGGGTTAAGGCTAATCAAGCAGTCGGATTAAGATCTGAAGGTTTCATCCAAATCAGAGATCATCTAGCTATTGGATCAAGTTCAGAAGAATCTAGACCGTCCATTCAAGGATCAAGGTAATTTGAATCATCCGTTCCCAATCTGGAAGATCAGAGCCACTGGGAGGTAGATCCTGACTCTTGATCAACATCTGAGAGTTTTGGTTCAGATCGGATAAAGATCAACCGTTGGATGGAGTTGAGTTAATCTGAACCGTCCATTCATAAACTATATTAACTGCAATTCAAATCCCGATCGGTGTCGCGTCTTCGCCGAGCTTCTTCGAGTTTCTTCGCTTGTTCTTTGTTTCTACTGCGATTTTTTCCATTTGAAGGCGTGGCCACCTCGATTCCGACCTTGGAGCTGGATCTGGGTCATTGGGAAGAAGTTTCTGTGGAGATTTCAGCTCAAATTTGCGCCGGAACAGAGTTGGTTGAGGGTTTCGTCAATTCTGTGATCCAATCGCTTAGATCTCATCTGTGTGCCGATTTCATCCATCTGAGCTATCTGGAGGGTCCTCTGGAGTGCTCTGATCATTTCTAATCCATTATCGCAATCCAATACATTGAGATCGAGGAGATCGGATGGGATTTCCGAGCTGAGTGCAGATTGTGAGCAGAATCGATACAGAGACAGAATTTTTCGATGATTTGTGGAGCTGAAGGGGTTCTTGGCTTGCTCTTGTGTGACGGCAAGGAGATCTTGAGCTAAGGGATGGATTGGGGCTTAGTTTCTTAATGCATTTCTATTGCTTTAGCTGTAATTTCAGTTCTGCAAACCACTTCATTTCTGTCTTCGTATCAGCTGTTTAGTTTACTTCTCTGAATGGACTCTACTTTAATTAGGTTTCATTTCTGCAAGGTAATTAGATAGGGAGCTCGTCTAGTGAACCATTGATTTCAATTTCAGTTTACTTCATGATTTAGTGTTTGCGTACCAGCTCTGCAGCTGCGTTTCAGTTTTTCCTCGTGCGTATCAGTTTTGTATCAAGTTAGCTTAAGTTTAACATTCTGAACTTACATTGTAGCTTGTCTCAATTACAAAGCACTCAAATTTCATTTCTGAAATTGATTCCAATTGATGCGTTCAGTTTTTATTACTGCAAATTTAGTTTAGTTTCTGCAAATTAGGTTTCATCTTTGCAAGCCGGTTTCCATTTATGAAATTCTTACTTTGTAGTATGCTGGAGTTTGTATCAGTTACATCATCTCCTTTGAACCTTTTCTGAAGTTCGATTTAGGCATCAATTTCAGCTTGTTTGCTTGTTCTACATCTGATTGTTACTTCATTTCTGCATGCATCTTCTGCAATTCTACATTTGTCTCTTTCATTTATTTGTTTCTGAATGGGTCAGTTTCATTACTGAATATTAATGTCATAGCTTCAGAACTGTGTATCAAACTAAACCTTAACAAATTGATTGATTTCATCTTGTGTTTCAGTCGGTTTGTTTTGAGGTTTTGTAGCGTATCAGTTCTGCAATGTATATCATTCTCCATTTCCGCGTTTAATGTTTTCTCTGAATTCTACAGTTTGTTTGCAATTCAGTTTGCCTTGGGTTTAAGCTCTGAAGATAAACATACCTTGTAGTGTACTTTTGAGCTTGAAAACAGTTTCTTTTGCATTCAGTGCGTTTTTGAATTGCAAGTCTCTTTTCGGCAATCTCAGTTGGCAATTGCTAGCACTTTGTATCAAGTGAAGTCTTGGTACCTATTTTGTATCAGTTTGGTTATAGATTGTTTAGCATTTGGTTGTTTTGAATTGCAAACTCTAAAGCAAAACTCTGCATTAGTGTCAATCAGCATTAGGATTGATTTGATGTCAGCTTTGATTTCCTGAATCTTGCAAGGTTGCATTAGTTGATTTAAGTGCCCATTGGTTGAGTCATTAATTGTCATCACTTTGTTTAGCTCCTTAGTTTAGTTTCCTTTATTTTCATTGCGATTTCATTTCTGAATTGCCTCCCAAACCCAGATTTTATTTGAAACCAAAAATATCAATGACACATAAACTCGAGCTTGATTCAAACAATCTCAACTAGCCCTAGGAAAAATACGACCTGTGGCCCCTTTACTACCTTTTTATCTTTGCTAGCAAAAAGGGTTTCCAGCTTTACAAATATCTAAATTTGAGACCCACATTCGTGACACATATCTCGGGTCCATCAAATTTTTGGCGCCGTTGCCGGGGAACACACTAGTTGAGTTGTTTGATTTTTGCTTATTTCATATTTTTCTTGATCCAATTTTTGCGCTTATTGCTATATCTTGTGATTTACTTTATCTATTCCATTTTTCTATACACATTTGCTGCGATTTGTTTATTTTATGACCAGGTCAGCAGGAGGTGGTCTGGAGGATTTTGACCCAGAGATTGAAAGAACTTTCAGAGCTAGGAGGAACCAGCTCAGCGTTTCAGAGGCTTTTGACATTCTTCCTACTCAGTCTATTTCAGCTTATTCAGTTGATCAGATGACAGACCACCAGAAAACCATGAAAGAACTTGCAGCACCAGATGACACATTTCAGTATTCCAGCATTGCCTATCCAGAGCTGACTGGTGATTTTGAGCTCAGATCCGGACTCATCCACTTGCTACCTAAATTTCAAGAATTATCTGGAGAAGATCCAAACAGACACATGCATGAATTTCATGTTGTTTGCTCCACTATGAAGCCTCAGGGTATTTCAGAGGAAGACATCAAGCTGAGGGCTTTTCCGTTTTCTCTGACTGGAGCAGCTAAGGACTGGTTCTACTATTTACCTACTGGGCACGTGTCTAGTTGGATTTCCATGAAGAAGGCATTCCTAGAAAAATATTTTCCAGCCTCCAGAACTGCAATCATAAGAAAGAGTATATGTGGTATATAGCAGGTGGTGGGGGAAACACTTTATGACTACTGGGAGAGATTTAATAAGCTTTGTTCCAGTTGCCCACAGCATCAGATTAGCGAGCAGCTCCTCGTTCAGTATTTCTACGAGGGATTATTACAGATGGACAGGATCATGATAGATGCTGCAGCAGGAGGAGCCCTAGTTAACAAAACCCCAGAACAAGCTAGGGAGCTCATTTCAAATATGGCAGAAAATTCTCAGCAGTTTGGAAGCAGAGCATTGTCTATTAGAGGAGTTAATGAAGTTCAGGTGGCTTCCAGTAAACAAAAAGAAATCAAGAATGCATTGGTAGAGCTCACATCAGCGATAAAGTAAATGGGTCTTAATAATCCAAGTCAAAATTCCAATATTTCGGTGCCTCCACAATCAAGCCAAGTGATGAGGGTTTGTGGTATTTGCTCTAGTCAGGAACATAATTCGGATTCATGTCTCAATCTCCAACAAGATGTGACAATAGCGGCATTGGTTAGGGGACAATTTCAAGCTCGGAATAACCCCTACTCCTCTACTTATAACCTTGGTTGGAGGGATCATCCAAATCTGAGGTATGGAAATTCTTTCTACGAATAGAACCCATCACAACAACAATTTCAGCAGCCCCTAGCTACAAAATTTCCAGCAAGGTCAGCCACAACAACAGCAATCACAGCAGCTAAATCAGCAGTTTCAGCCCCAAAATCAGCAATTCCAACAACAATTTCAGCAGCCATTTCAAGGGATTCAACAAGGTTTCCAAGGGAATTTAGATTTTCAGCAACAATACCAACCCTTACAGCAACAATTCCAGCAGCCACAGCAAGGATTACAGCCTTGGAACCAAAATTTTCAGCCACAAAATCAAGGATTTCAGCCCACTCAATTTCAATCTTCACAACAACCACTTTCACTTCAAAATCAGAATTTTCAAGGCTATAATTCTCAGCAAATTCAACCAACATTCCAGCCTACTTATCAGCCCTTTCAACAACAATTTCAGCCCTCCTATCAGCCCCAACAGCCCTATTTTCAAGGATTTCAGCAAGTTCAACAATTTCAACAACCTACTTCATCATTTCAAGGTCAATCAAGGCACTATGCTAACCAAGGAGGCTATGGAGGCTCTAGTGGAGAAAATGCGCAACAACAAAGAATTGAGGAGATGTTACAACAAGTTTTACAACAACAACAAGTTTTACAACAACAACAACAACAAAGGAATGAGCCGGCCATACAAAACGTCGAAAGGCAAATGAGACAATTGGCTAATGGGATAAATCAAAGTCAAGCTCAAGGATCAAGCCAACTACCTTCCCAAGCTATTCCTAATCCAAAGGGAAATGCTAGCGCTATTACTTTGAGGAGTGGGAAGGTTGCATCAACTCAAAATTGTCCAAGAGCTGAATTTTCTGAAAACAGGACAGCACCTACATTTTCAGCACCGATCAGCCCCGAAATCGCTTCAAAATCAGTTGGTTCCACCCCTAGTCCGTGCTCAACTCCTTCATCAAGTAATCTTGTAATTTTGGTGGAAAATAAAGGAGAAATCAGTGCCGGAACCAACCTCACAGCAACTACATCAGTGGAGAAATCAGTCCCAATTTCAGCCCCTAAACTTTCAGCTCAAGAAGATGATTTGAGAGTTCCTTTGCCATTCCCTTAGCGTAAAACACTGGCTAAGAAGCAAGTGGAAGAGGAGAAAGCTAAGGAATTGATGTCAGCTTTGATTTCCTGAATCTTGCAAGGTTGCATTAGTTGATTTAAGTGTCCATTGGTTGAGTCATTAATTGTCATCACTTTGTTTAGCTCCTTAGTTTAGTTTCCTTTATTTTCATTGCGATTTCATTTCTGAATTGCCTCCCAAACCCAGATTTTATTTGAAACCCAAAAATATCAATGACACATAAACTCGAGCTTGATTCAAACAATCTCAACTAGCCCTAGGAAAAATACGACCTATGGCCCCTTAACTACCTTTTTATCTTTGCTAGCAAAAAGGGTTTCCAGCTTTACAAATATCTAAATTTGAGACCCACATTCGTGACATATATCTCGGGTCCATCACCCAGCCCAAGCCCTATCAGTCCAGCTTCATGTTTGACCCAACATTTGGGTTCAGTCATGCCTTGGTTCAAGGTCTAATCTTTAATTCCCTACAAAAATCATGAAATAATATCAGAATTTAGAGAAAATTATAATGAACTCCAAAAATAAATCCTAATCGTAAAATATGGTATAAACATGGTTTAAGCGTACGAGAGGATAAAAAAATGCTAAGTAAATGAGCAAATAAAATGACATAAAATGCTAGTTATCACTTGTTTGCACCTCGATTTGAGTAGAATCGAACTAGTTCAAAATGACTAAAATTCAAGTTTGATTCAAATTATTCGGATCTTAATTTGAGCATATTTAAATTAAAAATGTGTAAAAAAAATCAAAGTTTGATTCCAGTTCGGCTCGCGAGCGATTCATGAACAATTGAACAAAATAGTATATTCGAATTCAACTCGAAAAAATTATATCGAATTCAATAATTTCAAATACGTATCAAATATTTTTGGAGCCGACTAGAAAAGCTCACGAACATGTTCGATTCATTTGCACTCTAGTTGCCTACAGTGAACCAAGATCTTAGCTTCGCCGCTATTCATGATCTCATACCATCAAATCCTCATCACTCCATCTGCTTTGTCGATTATTGTACCATAATTTTATTTTAGATTTCATTATATCTATTCATGATCTTTTTCACTGAAGATTAATGTGATTTTGCTTTATCCACAATTCTCTTTTTAACTCCATTATCTCGATTGGTATTGTAATATGCCACCACTTGTTTTAAAAAAGATTCATTCTTCTGGGCATTACCTACTACTGGATCTTTGCCGATGATTGTGTAGGTTGTTGCAAGGAGTTTATTATATGCTATTATCCACACTATTTCCTTGCTATGATCCCCATTCGATTCGTTGCCCGCCTTGGTTGTTTAATCGAGAATAATATTATCAAACCTTATTTACGATGGGAATGAAAGCAATTGCGAATCGGGGACTGAATGAGATGTTTTTATTCCTTTATCACTATCACTTGCATCAACGCTAACCTTTCTCGATTCATTTGATTGAATCCAAGTGATTGAAGTGGATTAATTCCATCAAATGGAACTTGCATGAAATATTGACTACTATGATAATATTCCGAAGGGCATGTATAAAATGGAGTTCGAGAGTCGTTACTTGAAAAATTTGGATAACTTTGAAAATTATGATAATACGATATTGGGTATGGAAAATATTGGAAATTATGTAGGTGCTGTGTAGAAAATAGAAATTGAGGATATTATAAATTATGATGAACTCGAGAATTTTCTCTACCTGAATTTATGAGAGTTCAACAAATCTCTAAAATAATGACTAAATTGTTTATTCATTTCTCTTTAAAATTTTAATAGAAAGATGGATGAAATAAAATGAAATTGATAAAATTTTGGTAATGAAAAAAATTATATATATATATATATATATATATATATATAACAAACGTTGTCCAATTAAAAATCAGTACAAATGTTGATAAATATATTGATTTTTTTAAAAATATATAAAAAGTTAAAGACAAAGCTATAGCACGGGTGAGCCCCCTACTACCGGCCCACTTACGTGCTCATGCTAGGCGCACGTGTTGTGCTGCAGCCGCGAGATGGACAATCCATTTTATTTTTTATTTTTAAAAAATAGAAATATTTGGGTAAATTTTTGTGCCTGATAATTTTTAATGTCACAATCTCATCCCCTTCTACTAGTGAAGATTATGGTGAAGCTTTGAAATTTATAGATATTTAAAGAAACAATCTTTCTAAATATCAATCAGACGATTTAAAACACATCAATCTTGAAACTACTTTTGAATTAACTTAGCCCCCACGGATTGGATCGGATGGTAAAACGCCTGACCAATTTGATCGAAGTCACAGATTCGAGGATAATCAGTTGCGCACGGGGATAAAATCCTGGTCTACTGGCATTAATTCTCTCGACCCCAGGCGCCTCACCACATCAGTAATAATTATGATTTACCTCCTTCGTATTAATCTTGGGACGGACTAATAGAGGCGTTGAAGACGAGCGTTTCGTCTTTTTGATTTGGTTTGGTACTTTTGAATTAACTTAGCGTATATATACATAAAAATTAAAAAAAATGAAAATAGAATTGTTTAAAGAAGAAATGAGTGAAGCTGGCAAGCTGCACGCGTTGACAGATAAGCACCCAAGTAACGTTAGGCCCAGTTAGTTCCAAGTGAACAACCCGATCCAACTCCCCATATTATGTTTATTTTAATAGATTTAAATTTAATTTTTAATAATATAAACAATTTTCTTAAGTGTTTGATAATTTAACATTCTTTCGTTGACATTCAACGATTTATTGATCTCAACGCTCCCCTTAATTTACCATAAAATTAATAAAAAAGAGATAAATTATAAAAATTAAAAATGAGCAATTTACCAAAGGATGTACATAATAATACGAAATTATTAAAGGGCGTCTCATGGTTTTTATTTTACCAAACGGCGCAGCATTTTAAGTGAACTTCCTATTATACCCTTGGCGCCACAATAGACCTTTTCCATTCCCATTTTCGAGACATCCGAACCACTTTTGTAGTAAAATAAGAATATGTGGTTCGGATGGCAAGGTCATTTTATCTCTCACCGCAAAAACGTAAATGGTATTGTTGAAGGAGGACATTGTGCGTATCCTATTTGTGCTTTAGTCGTTTGCTACTCCCTCGAATCCCTCCGCCCAACCAAAACCTAGGCTCCTATACAGGAAAGTGGTAGTGTGTGATCCTGAGGCTGCTTGAAGTGTTAACGTTGAAGTTGATACTGCTCGACACTATCAAAGTAGGATTTAGGGTTTCTGCAGATTTGATTTTCATAATAATGACAGGTAAAAGGTCTGTGGGTGGTTCCTCATCGTCTTCTTCATTGGCATTAATCACCAAGGTATGTGATATTGTTTATACTTAATTTTGCTGAATAAACACTGCTTGTGATATTGTTTAAACTTATTTTTGCTGAATAAACACTGCTTGTGATATTGTTTATACTTATTTTTACTGAATAAATTTGTAATGTATAAAAACTGTAGGGTTCAGATGAGTTTGGGAAAAAATTACATTGGTGCAGTGTTTTAGGCCATTTTAAACATTTTGTTGAAGCATTTGAAATTTTAAAAGATCAACACATTGCGAAGATCAAAGAGTCGCCCTTCAGTATTTTCTTGGACATTCAAGAATTGCAGCATATCCGGGGAATTTTGGTTAATATATTTGAAAGTTGGGATTCAACCTCGCAAGTTTTTAAATTCTCAGGTAATAGTTTTAATTATGAATTATAAACAGTATCTATAGTAAGATAAAACTTGGATATAGTTGAACTTAAATGATTGATATTTATCAATTTAAATGAGTGAATTTAAGGTTAAATTCACTTTAGGTCGGTAGGCCTGAAATGAAATAATTTCAGGCCTACCGAGGGCCTGAAGTGATTTTACTTCGGGCCCTAGGTAGGCCTGAAATGAATTCATTTCAGGCCCAACGAGAAATAAATTGAAACCTATATTGTTGATGATAACTAAATATTTTAATTGTTTCAGGTGTACCGGTTGCGTTCACCAGACGAGATGTTGCTTTGGTACTGGGTATAGTGGACCGTGGAGTTTCGATCCCTATTAATTCAACTGAAGCATCGGGTGACCTCTATCGTACTTACTTCTCAAAAGAAAAACAACCTACTAGAACAAGAATTGAGGACTTACTTAAACATTATTCTAAAAGTGTTGAATCAGAGGATGATGTGTTATTAGTTTATAAATTTTATATTTTATATATATTTGTTTGTGTTTTATTTTCGTCTAGTACATATAAGGTCCCTCTAGGGCTTGTAGATATAGTAGATGATTATGACAATCTTGGTAGATTCAACTAGGTGGAAGCTATCCATAAATTTTTGTCTCCCCAATTACCTAAGATTGGGGAATTATTTTCATCAAGTCAAGGAAACCAGAGGACCACAAACCTCCCTTATGTAAAGGGATTTGCTGGGCTTTTGGCAGTGAATAGAATTTACCTAAATTATATTTTATAATATTTTGCTGTTATTAATGTAATTGGCTGGAAAACTTTGTGTAGGCATGGTTTTTGGAGCATGTACCCATTCAAAAACCATACAATGTTGAAGGACCCCGAATAAATAAGTGGAGAAATATTCCTTCGCATATTAGTAGGGTGAGAGACCTTGTCAACCAAATCAGCTCCGAAGAGGTAATTATTGTAAACTGTGATCTATGTTAGTTTATCTTTGTTAGTTTGATATAGAGGCAGTAAAATTTGTGTACTTGGTAATTGACAGGTGATTGTTGAAATAATTCCTAACCTACATGAAAATACATTGTTTGAGAACCTTGAGATTGGGGATGACATTCCACAGCCAATAGCGACATCACAAGGACATGACACAGAAGATGTAAGGCCATGTGGTGAATGCATTCTTAAAGACACCCTAATCAAGGAGCTAACAGAGGAGAATATATGTTTGAATGAAAGGGTTAAGGAATTACTTTCAATTATTGAAAAAAAGGGCATGGAGGCTCAAGAAAGCTATCCTGTAGTCAGTCCTCTTTCTGATCCAGTATCTTGTAGAACAAGGAGAGGACGTGACCGAACTCGGTATGAATACAGGGATACTCCAATTGAGAGTCCAGTATGGCACCAACTATTACATAAGGGGAAGCGGAGAAAGGAACAAATATCAAATGTCATGGACAAGGGAAAAAGGAAACTTAGTGAGGAGGATATGGATGAAGCAAGAGAAACATTACTGTAATGGAAGTAATGTCTGAAGAAGATATAGAGGAGGAGAAAAGAAGGACCTTCGAACTATACAAAATGAGGCTTCAAGGCATTGATGTATGTGACTTATTTTCATATTAATTACGTCAAATTTATTGAATTTGGTCATTAATTAGTTTGGTGTAAATTGTATCGATGTAGTTTGTGAAGAAGCATTTTATGAAGTCGAAGAAAAAAAATCAAGATAAAGAAGTGACCTACGTGATAAAAAAAATTGGAGAACCTAAAGTAAGTTATGAAACATAGTTTAGTTAATATATTTGGGGCTTTAATATATAATCTTATCAATTAACTTGGCAGGTTGGATATGAATTTATCTGGGAGGATGCACCCTTTGCTAAAACA